>APFE030391120.1:14772-32833 GCA_000404065.3 Pinus taeda | reverse complement strand
AAGGACAACACTTGTCTCATAATGCCAACAATCTCCCCCTTTGGACTTGATGGCAAAGCTAACTTGTCACACGTAGAACTATCATCTTATCCCTTTAAGCTGTCCTGCACCCTAGGCATTTAGTCACATCTGATATCTCTTCTTGAAGATTCATCTAGTTATAACTAAGTGAGATGATCTTCTATGAGTGGGTTTCCATCAAGTACAACAAATGCATCATAATGCCAACATTTGACACTTTTAGGACCTTAAGGACTTGTTGAGACAGATCCCAGTTAATTCCATAGATAGTTCCTTCTCATGTGTACTTGCATTATTTCTATTCCAGACAAAAGACAATAGAGCAATGTCACCTTCCAGATGGGTTTTCTCTTGAAAGGGTTCCCCAAGAGCATATCTTGGTTGTCATTGTGATTGGTGTGTATTTGTATTTCATTGTTCTCCTTTTTCCACATTTTATATATTGCAAGCATAAAAAAAAATCAATAATAACAAATCTAGAATCTAAAGACATTAAGCCTTCATAATATACATTTCGATTTATTTTAATAGATATGATGTAATGAAAGATACTATAAAATATCCACATAATTTATAGATCGCTAGTGCTCTGTCTTAATGTTAGGAGTTAGGTTTTTGGATACCTTGTAGGTTGTTTTTTGTTATAGATTTTTCTTTTTATAGTGGTTCTATTTGAGTTTGAATCTATTCTTTCAAGTAATAATTCTAGTTGTTTCTTTATAGTGTTGCAAAGTTTTTGTTTAATGTCTTGGTTTTCAATTGTTTTCTCTTCACTTTAGTGTACTATTTAATAATTTTATCTTGCTGCTCTATTCATGGATTTTATTTTAGTGCCTTGCTCCAGTGTTAGGTGTTTAATATTAGGTACCTTCTAAGTTGATTTGTTTGGATATTCTATTTTTTGTAGGGCTTCTATATGATTTTAAATTCATTGGTTGATGACACTTGACCACATTTCCCTATCTTTGGTTTTCTCTTTCAACCATTGTGTTACTGTGAAGGAGAGTGAAAACAGGGACCCATCATCTTCATAATTTCAAGAAAGAGCATTTATTACCATATTCTCCCTACCCTTCTTATAAATTATCACATACTCATATCTCAACATTTCAATGGTCTATTTTCATTACTCTAGGGATGAAATCCTTTGTTCCAAGAAATAATTCAAGGTGTGATGACCTATTTTAATTTGGAAACATTATGCGAACATGTATGGACACTGGATATACACATCATACAATATAACCATAATTTATTTTTCATAATTTGATATTCCAAATTTCCTCTCATTGAGTTTCTCATGGTAAAATACAATTGACATCCCTCTTGCATGAGCACTACTCTAGTACCTTCATTGGAGTCATCATATTTCAAGAAAAATGTCTTAGTGAACTCTACCAAAATAGGTACTAGGATTGTACACATTGCATTATAGAAACCTTGGAAGGCCCATTCTATAGCATCATTCCCATTGAAAGCATTTTTTTAAAGTAAATTTGTGAGAATAATTTCAATATTGCCATAGTTCCTTATGAAATTTCAGGAATGACCATTAAGACCAAGAAAAGATATTAAAATTTTATAAGTTTTGTGGTAGAATCAATCCTTCATTGCTTCATTTTTCTTCAAATCCACATGTACACCATTATGACTAACAATATGGTCCAAATATTTCACATCAAAGACACCCAAGGCACATTTTTACCTTTTGAGAAAGTATTGTGATTAATGAGTTTGAAAGCCCTAATCCACATGGGTGACATGGACATGTTAAGTTTTACTATAGATCAAGAAGTCATCAAAATACAAGGACAAAATGACATAGATAGGGGTGAAATATTTTCTTCATGAGACTTTAGAAGGTGGAAGATGCATTATAAAGACCAATGTGAATCACCAAGTCGTTGTAGTGGCATCCATAAGTGAAAAATGTAGTGTTAGAAATATATTTCTCGTTTATACAAATTTGGTGATACCTTAAATGAAGATCAAATTCGGTGAAGAATTAAGTTACATTGAGTGCAAACAAAAAGTAATCAATGACATAAATGGGAAACGTAGCCTTTATTGTTAGTTTTTTGAGAGATTGAAAGTTGGGACACATGCACCAACTGCCTCCTAGGATTCAAATCCATGATTATTGATGATTAATAAAGGTTGCTACTAAGGTGGAAGACACTAGTGACTGCCAACTCCTAAACTATTTTTTTAATTTTATTTTTTCAAAAAATAGATGGTGATATGGACATACATTGGATGAAAGGCTACCTCGTATGAGTAGAATGGAATAATCATGTCCACCTCAAAAGGGTGCTAGGTCTTAGGGGGAGTTCAAAAATACATTGGTGTATCAAGAAACTTGATTGAATGTTAAGATGGATGGATAAAAATAGGTCTCAAAGGCTTGAATGACATGGAATTGAACCATAATACTTGAATGCCCTTTTCGTAGAAGTTTTTCTACACAGTGAGAGTTGATAATATCTAGAAATTCGGTTGTGATACCTTTAAAAGTGTAACAATGCCCCTCCTAATAGAAAAGCATGTACAATTGCATAAATCTATGATGATGTGACCTAACACATTTAACATCCAAGATAATTGTTATTGTCATAACCACCCATTTCAAAGGAAAATATGTGCCTTTTCATATAATATGTTAGGATATTTAGAAACTTAATAGTTATTTAAGTTCAACTTGGTCTAATGTGTCTATTAGGCAAAAGTGTGTTTTGTAGTGTTTTTATTTAGTATGCATTAGTTGTGTTGTAATCTAGTGGTCATGATATGTCTTAGACATAGAGTGATCTAATAGCTCATATTCTCCTCAACAACAACTATTGATCGATGGCTTAAAACTCGATTGGTCCATGACCTTCATTTCAAGGGCTTGGAGGGTCATGGTATCAGATCTCATTTGAAGAACTGCTCATGTTGGTGATCAAGATCTTGAAGTTTCTATTGGTGCATTTCTAAGATCTGTTATTCCTATACTATTTTTGCCTAAACAAACTATTCCGTTGCCTCCATAATTTTATTTTCAGCTAATAATGTTTTTTTTTCATTGAAAAAGGTGTATGTTTTCTCGAGATACAACATTTTTTGTCAAATCTGGAGGTATATAATCCATATATGCCTTTTTTTTAATTATTTTTTCCAAAGCACATACTATAGTTTTCTATTTATATTCTTATTTTCTACTCTTTTTGCTTTGTGTATGCTCCTTTTCTTGCTCTCTATGTGATGTCAACAAATCAGAAACAAAGAAGAATTTATTTTCTTGACTCTGTATGCTCTTTGTTGTGTGCATTGTGTGATCTTCAGAAAATAAAAAATAGTAAGAAAATTTCCATTTATTGGGTAATCTAATGAATAATTAATCCCTTTTTGTTGAGTTTTGGAATGGGTATACAAAACTAATAATGCATGAGATAAAAGTATTAAAAGACATAAGGGTCAATTAGTTTCTAAAGGATTCTCTTAAGTTGAAGGAATTGACTACAATGAAACATTTTACCCTAGTGCCAAAATGAATCCCATCCACCTTGTTCTAGCCCTTGCTACCTCACATGGATGGGAGGTCAAGCAAATGGTTGTTAAATCCACCTTCTTACATGGGGATCTACCAGAATAAATCTACATGGAACAACCTCCTAAATATGTTCAGTGTGACTCCAACCTTGTTTTTCGCCTTAAGAAATCTATCTATGGTATTAAAAGAGCTCCTTAAGCTTGGTATGTAAACATGGATAGCTTTCTTCTTGACACTAGATTCTCTAGATTTCATTATTACTCCACCATATACACCAAAAAAAGTAGGAATCCATCTCATAATCCTTATTATTTATGTTAATGACCTTATCCTCACTGGTAATGACATTAAACTTTTAACCCCTTTGAATTTGATCCTTTAGAAGAAGTTTGAAATGACAAATTTAGGATATTTGCATTATTTTCTTAGCCTTCAAGTCTTACAAACCAAGGAAGGAATTTATCTTTCCAAATATAAGTATGCATGTGACCTTCTTCACCATTTTCACATGAAAGATTGTAAATTGGCCCCTTCTCCCTTTCAATCTAGATTCAAACTTACAACTACTTGCACTACACCCTAAGCACCCAAAGTTGATGCCACTTTGTATCATAAGTTAGTTGGTAGCCTCTCACATTTGACTCATACCCTTCATGATATTTCCTTTGATGTTTGTCTTGTTTCCCAGTATATGCAAACACCACATGAAATTCATTGAAAAGTAGCAAAAATGGTACTTCGATATATTTTGAGAATGGTTCAGTTTTTGATACATCACATTTTAGGTGGGACTCCTTTGTTGGTTTATTTCATTGATTCATATTGGGCTAGTGACCCTGATGATTTGAATTCTACAAAAACTTATGTTTTAGTCTTCGTTTCAAACCTTTCACTTGGGCTTGTAAAAAGAAGCAGGATATTTCTCTTTCTTCAACGAATGTAGAGTATCGAGCAATGGTTAATGCAAGTCAAGAAGTCTTGTAGCTTCAACAAATCCTTTCATAGTTTGGATTCCAACAATAATATCCAACCATCCTTTGGTGTTATAATCATAGTAGCATCAAGATTTCCAATGATCCATTTCATCATTAGTGCAACAAACACATTGAGCTACAAATGCACTTCATCATAAAAATCATTCATGGTCGAATTATTGAAGTGAAATTTTTCCCTATGGAGGATAAAGTTGCAGACATTTTCACAAAATATCTTACAAAAGAAAATTTTTCTGAACTATAATGTATGGTAGGAGTTCATGAAGTTTTCATTAAGGGGGGATAGGCTTTAATTCCTCCTTCCTTCTCCTATTGTGTTACATTTGTAAATCCTTCAACCATATCCCAAGTTTTTCTTAATGGGGGATGTTATGATATTTAGAAACCTATGAGTTTGTTAAAATCAACTTGGTCTAATGATTCTATTAGGTGGAAGGTGTTTCTTTAGTATGATTTGTTGCATTGTAATCTGATGGTCATGATATGTTTTAGACATAGAATGATCTAATGGCCCATATTCTCCTCGATCCTAATGACTATTTATTTGTGGTTGAACACTTGATTGGCTCGTGAACTCTATTTAAATTGCGTGGAGGGTCATGGTTGATGATTGATTGTGAGCACTCTCTTATGTAAAATATTTTCTTTTGCATTAACAAAATTGCCTCAAGTTGCCATATCAGTTAGGTTCATGGATTGTTTCCCTCTTATAGGGTTTTAACCACATAAAAATATTGGCATTGTGATTTTAATCTAGTTGTGTGATTGGTTATTGAATATGTTTGTCTTGTATGGAATACCCTATTTACTCGAAAAGAATAATCACCCATTTGAAATCATTCATTTTCACAGCAACTATTGTATTTCATAGAATTTATTAGCAATCATAATATAAAAATTTCTCATGGCATGGATGTAGCAATATGTTTCTTAGGCTACTCATCGATGAATGATGTTATGGGTGAAACGCCTATCAGTTAAGATAAATACTCTAAAATGTTTTATGTAGCCAATCAATTTTAGGGTTTCTGAAGTATATGTTAGTCAAGGCATGCAAGGAGATATATTACTCCACATCCTAAAATGTAAAGGTGAAAATGTTTCCAACAACTGGAGGAAGAGTTTTTGTAGATATAGTTAGTTCAGTGTCATCATCTAAAATTTCCTCAAAAAGGCCATAAAAAATCATTTATCCTTACATTTATGTCCGAGGAAATATTTCTCATCAAAATTATCATAGGTACCTTTAAGTTGGCATGGTGCAATATCAACGGAATTTAACTTATGGATCTTGAATGGTGGAGAGGATGAACATGGATTGGTTTGAGAAGTGCGGGGGGGGTGGGGTTAGTGGAACAAGGATTATGAACAAATTTTGTCATTTTAATTTAAGGACTCACCACTTTTTTCACTTCTTAAGATCTTTGAGAGGCTTCCAATCAAATAGTATGATGAGCAATTAAGACTTGTGCACATATCTCTTCATTTAGAACACTGATAAAAAATTGCTTGAAAATGGTACCAAACATTCATTTGGTGCAAATGTAAGTTTCTCAAACGTGAATATGAACTCTTGCTTTGTACCAAGTTGTTTAAGTGTGATCATTAATATCAAATAATGACCATCAATTTCAAATTGTTCATAAAGATTTCAACAAAATTGTGTGCAAACAATATAACCCCAATGGGAGTTCTCATAACATTGTTACCATTGCCAACATTCAAAATATAAATATAAAACACACATGTGATGTTTAATAAAGTGATCCATGATGCAATGTATAAAAAAATATTGTTCTATCTAAATGACCCAACTTGTGGAATGAAATCCCTTAAATTTGTTGAGATCCAGTTGAAAGGGTTTGTGCTACATTTAAATTACAAAATTGTGAACAAGTAGGTTAGAGTGAGACCTCAAGGAATTGGATGTTTATTCGCCTTTGTTTTGGGGCCATTATTCATGCAATTGACAACTCACATATTGAGTTTGCATCGTCACGATTTTGAATAGTTGGTATGACAATGACTTTGAGTTGATAAGGTTGTCATGGATGGCATCAAATTTTGTTGGGTATAAGAGTGTACAATATATTTGTTGTTGCAACTTTTCACACAAATTTTACAAATAGGATACTCTCATGACTAAATTTTCAAGTAGCCAAAAAGATGTGTTCTACAAGAAAAAAGGTCACTAGAGTGGTACCAAGACAATTAATGGTACACTTTAAGTTTATTGAGATAGTGGCCTAATAATGGAGTAAGCAAGGCCACAAAAGATACTTATTAAAGAGTGGTACCAAAATTATCAATGCAATATAAGGATTCTATAGAGATGAGTCTCAAATAGGAATGGGAAGAAAACCCATACATTTTTTTGCTTTTTTAATTCTCAAAGGAATTATACTCTTTCCTAAATTTTACTATGCTAATGAAATTCCAATTTTTTAATATTGCATTTATGTAGAAATTTTTTGTACTGGAAGTAGAGAGTAGATCTTCTAGTGAAAAAATTCATAAATTCTCAATCTGATAGATTATAGGAATTTTGCGGAGTAGCAACAAGGTGCAGGGTTTATAGAACTTTGAGGGACAGGGAGGGCCAGATGTTATATCTCTTTAGTATATGTGTAGATTCCAATAGTGTTACTTGACCCATTTTTTCAAAGCACCAACTAAGAAGGATCAATTGTACCCTTAATTATACTACCCAAATACCTATGTAGCAAAGAGTAATCTTCCCAAGTATTTTTCTCAATGCAATATAACAAAAATACAAGCAATCAACTTATTTAAATATGGTTTTAGTTAACCTAAATGACTTCCAATATACCTGGGGATACATGGAATTGAAATTACATATGCAAATATTGTCTATAATCCCATACTATTTGAAAAGATACCAAGACTTACAGGAGTGTCAAACCAAGAGAATCCCCTTGTATTCTTTGTGTTCATTCTTCTCCTACGTAGATTTACCCACTAAATGGCATATCACTGTGATACTTATTGATGGTGAACTAAGTCGTTTAACCTGAAGATTTGAACAAAAAAAGAAAAATTTGACCCAAAAAATAATCTAAAAGGTTGACTCATAAATGTGTTTGGATACCATTTCTTGTGTTCATTACTAAAAATTGGAAATTGTGTGGAAATAATTATAAAACTTAGCCCAAATTATTGCAGAAAATACAAATGATAGCAACTTTAAAACCTAAACTACCACAAAATAGGATACCATTATTTATGATAGCAATGTTAACTTGCTTCTTCAAGGAGGCAACCTCCAATTGATCAAAGCCTTGATTACAATATATTTCATAAGATATATAATTACATTGTATCTACTTTTTTATATGGCTTTATCTACTTTTTAGGAAATTTGTTGTAAGAAACTTTCTAATAAGCCTTCTTATAATTATTTCTTACACATTACTACTTAAACCTTATTTATTAAACATGGAATCCATACATAACAACATGATGCAAAAAGATTCATCTCCTCTTTCCTATTAAAGTAAATTAATAATGGACCTCTTTTTCCTAACATAATTTGAAATGTAAATTCTCTAAAATTTCTACTACAAAATAGAACCACAAAGAATTCTCAAACAAATAATGCTACAACCACTAGAGTTGTACATCCACATCATCTACTCTTTTGTATAACCAATAAATGAACATAATTAAACTCAAGTTTGAATGAATACAACTACTCCATAATTCTCATTCTATAGCATGAGGGTGATAATCTATATAGTGTGTTTCTCAATAGTTACATATTTGAACATATCTAACCTCTTTTCATGGAAACATCACCTGCAAATCAAGCCACTTCTTGCAATCAACAACTAGTTTATAAACCAAGTAACCTCTTTTATATGGATACTTCTCAATATCTATGTTATGAAAACAAACTATTGTGATTTATAAAATATATATACTCATCCATATATTCAATAGGGACTCTCATCCTCCTTAGGATCAATCATACACAACATAACTCAATCTTGATTCAAAACACTAATAAATTTCTATAGACAATTCTCACACTTATGAAAAATGTCATCTTTTATTGATATCTCCACACACACACACACACACATAAAATAATAAGGATTCATAAGGACATTATTCTCCATAGGAACAAATATTTTCTATCATTGACACCCCTACAACATTAATCATTCACAAAATAAAATGCAATCTACGGCTGTAGATGCAAAAACAACATAATGTTATCACAAAAAGTCATCCATAGATATGCACAAGGATTTATTGTGAAAACATATACTTTCCTATTTATTTATATACAAATATAATACAATAGCTCAATAGCCACATTAGCTTACAAAGATTGTTGGGTTTTAAAATCCAAGGCCATGGAAACATCAACCATTAACTTCTCTCAAGATGTCCACTCTTCTTCTTCAACCCAACTTCTAATATTTCTGAAAGCTATTCTTCTTGCCTCCTTGATATTGTATTTACTATATCTTTAGTGAATTGTTTGTCTTTCTCTTATAAACATTGCTTCAACTACCAATGCTCATGTCATTTGGTTTTCAACTTTTTTCTTTTCACTTCCATCTTGCAATCCATGTCTTCCAAATGATTCATCTTATACAACATGACCTTCCAATATCCACGCACTAGTATGTTCCCTCAACACATCCTTTGGACTCCTTTCTACACATGCATACAAATTTCCTCTCAACTATTTCTCTCATTCTCTATTTTACAACATTAATTATCATGGTATGTAATGTTGTCACATGTAGCAGTAGATGTTATGATCCAAATGAATAAAAACAAGAAGTACACACCATGTACAACAATGTGAGCATGGAGCACAACTATAATATAGATAAGAGATATAAATTATACAATAAATCCTTAAATAGTAGGAGAAACGCCTCCAAATACCAAAATACATTCATACATCACAATCACATGTCCTCAATACTGATAATATGATTTCCATATAAGCTTATTCTCACATTGCATGTTTCCCGTTACTTATTAGACCAATCATATTACATATATATGTACACATTACATGTGCATTTAACCGCATATATGACCCACTTGTGGTTGTATCATAATACCTTCCTTCAAAAATATTTTTCCTCGAAGCTTTCCAAATAAGGTTGTTACATGTGACGAAACCAAATAATATGATCTCCTTCTATTCCTACATTCTTCTTGCCATCGATGATGATCCATCCATCCAAATTCAATTCATTTTGATCTTAATCCTTGATGGTTCGTTGTTGCGTAATTTATTTCCATTGATTCCATGTAGTATTGTTGTAACTTCTCCAATTTGTAGTAAATGTTGGTCTTTGATATATGCTACACATTTCCCCATGAATATTGATGAGTATTCCAACTTTTTCTTCAATAATGTTGATATTTATCTTATTTTCTTTCATAAACTCTTTCATGATAATGAGGATGTCGATATGGTTTCACATTTGATGGTTTTCTTTCACTTTGCTTACCCATTTCATATATCATATTTTCAAAGAAAATGGCCTCCTCTATTCTCTTTAATTGGTATGTGATTACTCTAGCTTCAAAGATAATACCATCATATTTGATTTGTACATCCTCTAGGTGGAGTTCAACTTTTTTAAGAACCTTTTGCTAACCTTCTTGAATATTATCTTCTTCTCCTTTTGTAATTGTTATGTGATCCCATCTATCAAATTTTGACTTCCTTTTGAAATTCTAGAATGCATTTTTTATTTTACTTCATCCATGTCTAGGGTGTCTTCTATCTTCTTGCAAATTTCTTCTTCAATTATTTTGGTAATATCTTCATCTAAGATCCTTATTTCTTCTTGACTTTGATAATGATTATTTTCTTCTTTCAATATCTTGACATCATCTAGTGATTTTCTATTATAGTTTCATAATGTACATATTTCTCCTTCTTTATTTTTCAATTATTCCCTTGAATCAACACTTTTTCAATTTCCCTTACTAATCTTACTCTGTTTTAACTATTCAATCTCTTTAATGAGTGCTTCATTAAGGTTTTGTAGCTTACCCTTCTTGATATCTTTTCTAGCTTATTTTAATTCATTTTCAATTTTATGTATGACTTCCATTTTTGAGTCATTTATCCATTTTTCTAGAACAATTCTTCAAATTTTATCAATGTAGAATGGAATCTAATCTCTTCATCAAGGAATTTCCACCACTTGGAAACTTCACCTTCAAAATAAAATCCTATATAAAAATTATTGAATAATCTTTCTTTATTATCCTAAGTCATTCTATAGGATTTATTTGATCTTTGTTTTGATCTCTCGTAAAGTAAGATATCGCCATTGCTTCTTAGTTGAAATTAACCAGAAGTCTCAACATACAACCTCAATACATTATCAATAATATCATTTTTTTCTATTTATATTCTTCTATGTTTTTTCCTCCCAATAGATTTTGAATCACCTACATCCTAAATCAAAACTTATGACAGTTTTAAGTTAAAATACAATTTAAAACCTTATTTTGAAGTTTGTCCTTCTAGTCAATCTTTTTTCTAGTGTATCTTTACAGTTTTGGTCCTTATATGGTCCTTCTAAGTCTATCATTTTAGCTTGTAGTACTATGATATCCCTTCTTTACAAATCCACAGGTTTGATAAAAAACCATGTGGCAAGTCAAAGATATGGCAATTTTCCCAAAACTTGTTGATATTTGGGCCTCTTCCTAAGAGTGAAATTGTACAATGTACCACGTGTATAATTTTTCAAACATAGTTACTGTTGGGCCGTGAATACAACCACTTTGTAACACTTATTTCATCCATTTTTACTCTTCTCTATTATATCATTTGTTATAATTTATCATTTAAATCCATTTTATAAATGATTTATGCTCTTATGGATGAATATTATTTATCTTCCTTTATTTCTAATAAATTGATGATTATGAAATGATTTTATCAATGATAGTTTCAATAAATTAGGTGTAACATTATTTACCATTTTTAACCTCCAAGAATAATTTCTAGATTGAAGATTTTGACCATTAAATCTGCCAACTCATAAATTCGCTGGAATAAGAAGTGACAGTTTTGCGGTTGAGATTCTGAGCAAATGGAGAAGAATCTGGAAAATCTGAAACATGGGTTTTGTCCAGAACGGACCCAATTAACTTTATTTAAGAATGGTTTGCCCAAATTCAACTTGTACTAAGAGAAACACAGGGTTCTTTGAGCATGATTTTCTCAGATTTGTTGTTGCGGCCATCCTCCAAATCTCAGCTGCAAAGCCAAATTCGTCTTGCTCTTGTTGAGAGATGAATGGAAATATATCTTCTTGTTGATCAATTGGTTGGAAACAATCCAATTTTGTAATACAAATCATGTTGTACTTATTTGTATTGTAACTTCTCTCTGATCTCTCTATTTAAATGAAAACAGAGATCAGAGATGGGGATGACTTCAGGATGACTTTGGGGATTCGAATGATGGAATTGAGGATTTAGAATTAGAGATTTAGAATCAAGAATTCATTATAGGATAGGAGGAAGAAAGGATTGTTTTATTTTGTAAGTCTCAAAGCTTCAATTGCTGTAATGATCTCACCATTTAATGATTAATACATGATTTGGGAGTTGATGTTCATTATGTTCATCTGAAGTAGCCCAGCAGTGTCTGCTGGCAGCTAAGGGCCCAGCCTCTGGTGGAGTACGCTGTTGTTGTGTATCATATCTTTACACTTGCTTTTGTATCATTATAACTTGATTTCTGCGTGGTTTGCTTATCTTTATTGCTCGGTAATCTGATATGCTTTTCATGTCCATGCTCTGCTACGATTAATTCATTAATGGTTCTTTTAGGAAATCCGTGTAGTGACTCTGCATTGCATGATTGAATCTTTTCAGAGTTGATTGCATGTTATTAGTCTAAACCAGCTATTTCTATTACAGAGCGTCTGTACTGAATATTACTGTTACTGGATTCATTTTAAATCCCGATTATTGGAATCCGAAAGTGATGTTATTCTATTTGGAAACATAGTCATATTATCCTTAATTGTCAGATTACTATATTAGTTTGAGGTGTGCATATATGATCGATTACTGTTGTTCCATAATTCATCAATGAGTGTTGTTCCATAAAGTACATTCCATCCAGTTTCCCTTAAGAGAGAAGATTGTTATTGCATCGCAGAGTGTGAGTTTGGTTCAATAGAGCAAGTTTGGTTCAATAGAGCAAGTTTGGTTCTGACTCGCGAGACTTAGTTCTTTTGATTGCTGTTCCATTTACTGTCGTTCCATTTTAGACTTGTTGTTCCATTTCCTATTTGTTGTTCTATTTTACTTTCTGTCGTTCCATTTACTTGCATTTGTTGCTTTAGTGTGAGAGAAGGTCTAAGGCTGTAGTGAGCCTCAGCAGTCGTTGCCTAGCTCCCAGACCTATGGTCCATGCTCTAATTTCCTTTCCATCAGTTTCTAGAGGGATGGGTTATCGCTTCCGCACCCTTGACTGATAAGCTGCCTTGTGTGATTTTATCCTTTTGAAGTTATTTAGTCATAGTTTAGCATCTGTTTACTCTTGTATTTTCTGAACGCTGTACTACTAAGCATTACTCTTGAGTAAATAGCCGCCTCAGACTGAGTACACTCTTGAAATAAAAAGTCGTCCCTGGGTTGACAATTAATGTGAGGTAATTAAGAGGTGAAAGAGACCCTTTTTACAGCACCACACAAATTTTTTTCAGTCGAACTATTTTACTAACATTCGGCCGAACTTTTTTACGTTTAGACTAATTTCCACCATTAAATGGAATTTTTACCAGAGTTGAAAGAATCGACAAAAAACTAACTTGACCAAACCAATAATTCCACCAAATAATTGATTCAGCCACGAAAAAATGTTTTGTATATACAACGGGCCAGGCCCTGCCGCAGAGTTTTCGACACTGTTAATTTATCATTGTGTTGTCGAATGTTGTGAGGTCTATTGATTTTTAATTGTGTTGTCCAGTGCTAGGAGGTATGTTGATTTGAGCTGAAGACTTGTTGAGCACTTTGAGCTTGGTTTGAGTCGAAGCCTTGTCAAGCGTTATGAGGTAAGTTAGTTCAAGTTTTTTGTAATTTAAATTTTTTATTTACAGGTTTTATTGGAATTTTTAATGAAGTTTTTAGTTTTTTTGCAGCTTGGCACCAGAGGAATTGGTTGGTTGAGCTCATCACTGGTAACTTTCTTAACCTCCTCATCCACCCTCCTTGTCCGGACCAGGTAAGTCTCTCGGACCAGTTTAGACTATTCTATGTTTATCATGTAACCAAATTATACTATTCTCTATTGTTTGAAAAACATTAAACCCCCTGTGGAATTGCAGTGAGTAATTTGACTGTTCTTGGCCCAGTGTCTTTGACCTAAATGACATCTCTGCCATAATTTTCATTATTTCTGGTTATGTTTATATTAACTATTTTACTGAATGGATATTAATAAAATATTTTTGGTGCATGGAGCTTACTAAGGCTAATAATTGTTCACTGGTCCAAACTGTTCTGTCATGACTTGAAACTGATCTAAGCTCCCGACGCTAGCAGGTCCCCTTCATGTTCTCTCTAAGTATGGAAGAAATCTTCTCATACCTTATTCTCTTTATAATGACAACCTTATGAAGAGAATTGAATTGTTTCTCTGCCCTGTCTGCCTGATATTTGAATGCAATGAAAATCAAGAAGAGTAATTTCCATTTTTTCCATCTAGTACATGAAAAGATAGTTTGGATAAGGAACTGGCCTGGCCCTTTGACACCATGGAGCGAAAATAACTAGCACATAGCCAACAGCATAGCTAACACAAATCCAAATAGATTACTGTTAAACAGATTACTATCGTTTTCTTCTTTTTTCATAATGTAATACTTTCCCCCCATGATTTATTTCTTTCAACTTTCAAATTGAATTCATTCTAACATTTCTCTCCAATTTGTGTCTCCATGAGAGCCATGTGATTATAAATTTAAGGGGAATTCCAGTGATTTTTTTTTACTATTCTTGGCCCAGTGCCTCTGGCCCAAATGACATCTCTACCATGATTTCTGTTATTTCTGGTTATGTTTATATTGACTATTTTACTAAATGGATATTAATAGAATTTTAGTGTTTTGGTTTTTTTTTCCCTTGCCAATTCAACAAATTTTTATTTTTTAATATAAAAATGGATTTTTGACTTTCTTTTTATGAATTTAGACACCTGAAAAACTAGGACTGTGAAGTGATTTCAAGAAATCTGATTCTAGAGAAAAATATGTTGAAAACATTTCCAAAACTTATAATGGATAGACTATCAATAATTGTGTTGATGTGGATTAAGAGCCTTAGTAATAAATTTCCACTTAGTTTGAAAAACATTAAACCCACCTTGGTTGAGGCACCACCAGAATTTGGGTTGGTAACCATAGAAGGTAAACCCAGTAAAGACTTGCATATACCACCTTAAATTTCCATGTTGAACTAGAGGAAAAGAGAACTTGGCTAAAAGTGGTACCTGGTTATTAGTCTCAAGAATCGAACTGATAATTGATCTCACTAAATGAAATTGAAATGAAATTGAAATTGAAAAATGAAATTGAAACTGATAAATGAATAGATTAAATTGAAACTGATAAATTTTTTACATATCTTAATCAAGTATTTAAACCCTATTTAATTTTTTTTTACCAAATTGTGATTAAAAATTTGTTGCATCTATTGTTGGGTGCATGAGATTGAAGCTAATTCGAGTGTTGGCATTGCTTTGTCATCTATTTTTCGTGTTTTAATTTTAATGTTATTGGGTTGATTTATTCTACATTTATTTATCTCGTAGAACAACCTTGATGCTTCTTGGTAACATACTTTCATTTCTTTCATTGTCATATGTTCATTTATGTTTTATTTTTCATTATGTGTAATTCACTTAAAGCTTCCCTATTTGCTTGGAACATGGTTCTTATTAGATTTCTAATATGAGACTGAATACACTTAATTGAATGTTCTTGTACTTTCTCTTCTCAAGTAGTAGTTTCTTTTTGAGATATATATTTTTCATTTCTATTTTGTTGGGTGCATGAGATTGAAGCTAATTAGAGTGGTGGTATTTCTTTGTCATATATTCTTGGTGTGTTAATTTTAATTTTATTGGGTTGCTAATTAGAGTGTTGACATTGTTTTGCCATCTATTTTTGGTGTTTTAATTTTAATTTTATTAGGTTGACTTGTTCTACATTGATTTATCTCATAGAACAACCTTGATGCTTCTTGGTAACTGTTTTGGGAAAACTAGTGTCTTTTCGATCGACTAGCCCTCTAGGTTTGGCAGCTACCCTAGAGACAACATTTTAAAGCAATTTGTGATTTCTTCTATGTATAATAGATGAGAGAAAGACAAAGGAACCAACCTAGATCTTTCACTTAACTCCTTGCTTGATCTCTCTCCCCTTTGACAGATCTTGCAACTTCTCTCCGTACTTATCCCGCTTGGAGAGTACCTATAGAAACACAGTAACAAAGAACCTTCAAAGCATCTTGATCTATTATATCATAATCATTATAGAATAAGAAATAAAATGAACATACAATGACATTCACAAATGATAACATTCAAAATTGCACAGTTATATGGAAGAAAACTCGAAGAAATTTATTCAATAGAAGGGAGAATTACAACCCAGTTGTTTGATCCAGCATCATCCTCCCAGCATGAAGCCCTCTTCACCTCATGAAATAGAAATCTCACACCAACAATACATTGCTCTTTCCAAAATACAAACTATCAGCACTTCCTTGCAATTCACAAAATTCCAACCTTCAGATCTCTCAGATGAGGGATCCATTTATAGATGTGTGCAAGGGTGTGATCCATCTCTGGTTTTTTTATTAGTGTCATTCCACTTGTTGCATTTGGTTCCACTTGGATATTTTTTGGATCTCTTACTCATCCCTGGGCGAATTCAGAGAGGCAAGTGTCATAAGAGAAGTTTCTAGAAGATTCCCTGAGCATCCACTTAGCAAACTATCTCAGACATTTTTCCATCCTCGCTCATTGCACCTTATAGAAGGCCTAATTAGTATGCATCACACTTGTCTAGTGTAGAAGTCAGTATGCATCACACCCTGATAGTGGAGTAGTCAGTATGGTCTAGTTTAGGCCAATTCTGGAAGGTTTCTCAGGTGGAACTTTTGGGGAATGATGTAATCAGATGACCATGATCTTTTAGGGTATGAAACAACACTTTTAGGGGTTGAAGATACCTAGTTTATCGACATATAAGATTGGGGTTGAAGTGCCCAAATATGTCTATAACAATTGCCCCCCAAAGCTTGAAGTCGTAAATCTTGATGTCGGGTGAAAAGCTTTATCATGAGGATCTGAGGTTTCAAACTGGAAGGTGACTTGTATAAGATACAATACAATACATCATCATAATATAATTTTCATGATCTAGCTAAGGCAGGCATTCCCATGCTCAGATTTATAAATTCATTTCATGTACATAGAAAAGATAGTCATCTGCATATGCAGACTAGTGATTCTTCAAATGTCGAGTCATCATTCTTGGTTCGGATGACCATCTTTGTAGCTTCTTTGTACATTTGATGTCTTTATATCCTTGAATATATCGTAGCCTGGATGGATGAAACTAGATCCGAGGTCTTCAAACTAGTTCAATCTTTGCTCGATGTACAAGTCAATCCATGTGAAAAGATGTTTTGAAGTCGAACATGGAAAGACATCGCCTGATTACCAACCAATAATGTGAGCTGTTAATAGGTGCGAGAGGAATCACTGATAATGATAATGAACCTCAAGGTACTACAGTACAATTCACGTGGTGTGAATATATGATCCGATGTTGAACACCACGCAAAAGCTTTCGGTTAAAGGCCATTGATGTCAACCTATCGCCGGAAGTGAGAAACTTGCCATTGAGGCATGCAAGCTTCAAAGTACTGAAAGGGGTGTTTCTAAGTCAACTTCTTGGATAATGAGCTGATGTTGACAAGAAGTGACTCGTCGTAGGAAGGCCTTAATGTATCCCACATCTATGACATGAAACAAAGCAAATGATTTTTGGAGCTGAAAACGATCGATGACACGAGGTTCAGGAATGGCAGTCAGGAAAAATGGAGGTTGAAGGTATTGCAGTGGATGAGGCATTAATTGGATGGTGAATTCTCGACTGAATGACTTCTCTTGAACATATCGGTGACACTGAGATGCATTGGTAGCGTTAACCCCAAAAGATGGATGGTGTGAAAGACCAATGGTGAGATAACCTGTGAACGGAATAATCCAACCCGACTCAATCATGGTGATGGAGTGAAAGTGTCATGTTCAAGAGCAACCTACTACCATAAATTTCTTCAAGTTTTCTTCCATTTTTCCCCGGTCATTGCTGACTAGTACCTCTTTATTTTTGTCAAGCTTGAGGAGGATAGCATATGCTTGTTCTATAATTTGCCCTTTGGGCAAACCTGTCGCTATGTTTTAATGAGT
>APFE030391107.1:0-19595 GCA_000404065.3 Pinus taeda | reverse complement strand
ACTCAAGCGTAACTCCTAGCTCTTAGGGGAGTTCTACATTGTGCTATATGGCTTAATATTAGAGCTTTCGTGGTTTTTGGAGATTCTAAATCTATCATTGAATGGGCTAATGGAATTTTCAAATTAGATGCCCCTTCTCTCTCAAATTGGAAACAAAGAGTTCATGCCCTAATGCAAGTATTCAATTCTTTGTCCATCTTCCACATCTACAGGTCCCAGAATGGCAAGGCTCATGCTCCTTCCAAATCTAGTTGTACTGCTGCTCCTGCACAGATCCTCTTTCAATCCTTTGTCCAAGGCGTTCCTTCAGAATCTGAACACATCGACATTTGAGCACTTCTTCTACAGTAGAGCCTCCTACATTGGAGTGACTTACATATGAGGGTGTACACATGTTTGCTTGCATTCTATTGTTGTTGTTTATTGAACTCTTGCATTGCGATGTGGATTCAAAACAGTGAAGTTGGCAAACTCCCAAAGGTTGGATGCAGCATGATGCCAGACAAGATTCTCTTTTAGTCTTTTGATAATGGCTTGTTGCGAGACAAGATTGCTCTAAGGATCTATTTTTTGGTGTTCCTCATTTTTCTCTTTGATCTCAACGATTTTTTTTTGAGATGATGTCTGATGCAATTTATGTTTTGTAAATATATATGAACAACTCATAGATGAGGTCTCGCTGATATATGTAACTCTTGTTCTCTCCCTCCGATGACAACGAGAAGGTCTTATTTCTTGAATGATGTACTTTCTTTTCAAATCAATGAAAGTGTTTTTTTCTATTTTGAAAAAAAAAGTATGAAAGAAGTTTTAATAAAGCCACAAAAAGCAGTGTTCTGCAGGCAACATTACATTTTAAAAGAGAGATTCAAGGGTATAGAGTCAAACAAATTCATTGATGTAATTTGTTTTGTTTAGTTTATAATTAATCATTCAAAAATTATGAGTTTGTAATTACGAGTCTGTTTTAGATGAAGGATTAATAAGTCAAATTGTCGACTGAGTGTTAGTAGAGTTAGAAGACAGGAGAATATTAAACATGAGTTTTGTTCAAGGCAAGTTAAACATGAGTCTTGTTCAAGGCAGACAATCTTCTCCACCTTGTAATTTAAATAAATAATTCATTGATGAGATCAATTTTTTCTTAAACCAACTGTAAAAATCCCAACTTGCATTAAAAAATTTAGTATGTCTAGTGGTATATTTGTCCTTCATAAAATTACAGACTCAGTTAATACAACCATTGGCAGCAGAATATCAATGACACCAAGAGAGAGCAGCAAAATATATAATTTTGTAGCAGCAGAAAATATCTTGCACCAATAGACAAAAATTTAAAGAACATAATCATGTGAGGATAACATACACATAAAAAGCTAAAGCGGTAAAAATGGTAATAACCATTATGTCATTCCCCCAATATGAAGATTGTAAAGTTGATCTCAGATTGTGATAGAGGAAAAAAGTGTGATGGTTCTTCTATAGAGATTTCACTTATTTTATGTTTAGTTGAAGGACTCCGAGGAATGATAGTCTCGTGTTGGACTCATTCATAGAGAGGGCGAAGAGGACGATCCTAGACTAGGGAGGAGTTGCCGACAATTCTTGGTTGGAGTTTTACTCCATATGATTGAGAATATTGTAGAGGATGTGAACAAAGGACATATGTGAGAAGTGGCCATCGTATATGAAGTAGTCACAATAAACCTTGTATATGTGCATCCTCCTATTCAGCTGGCGGCTGTTGCGACTGATTTACCTATGCAGATATGTATGCATGGTCGGTGCATAGTAAGGATACTCCTACAAAGAGAAGTGGTTCAAAAACTTTTGCATCCTTGCTCGTCTCGAGCAAGGCATTGAGGGTGGGGGAGATGTTGTAAGGGTCTTTAGACCTATGTTTTCATGTACATGTAAATGCCAGTAATTAACGGTAAATGTGAATGGAGGTTGGTTGTGAGCGGGTACAACCGCTCCAACTATATCAATCATGTATAAATACACCCAAATTTTAATATAACATTGGTTTGGAATTCCCTTCCCAATATATGTTTCTCTTTGTGTATTTCCATGTATGTTCCTACCATTCTTAATGTAACATGTTCTCGCTCTACATATCGTATATTTTTGACAAGTGTTAAAAAACACAAATAATTAGCTAAGGAAAAAGAAATCCCTAGAGTGAAATCACTTACTGTAAAGTCCTACGTCGCCTAGGCCTATTACATGACTCTGTTTCATAATACTAGCATCATTTTTTCAATGTCCCCACAGGGTTGCGGAATCTAGAAAAACAAAATGATGAGAATAAGAAAGAGGATTAAGAGCCTTGATGAAGTTTGGAACTCTGACTTATTTGATGGTGCTTGAATTGTCTAAGTGTACTTTGATCATGGAGTCTTTGAAAAATCTTCAAATGCAACTTTAGTAGTCAATATTTGGCTCCACATGGGGATGCATACTTTCATGAAATCACGCGACAACCTAGAATCTGCATCCAGTCAAACGACAAAGTACAAATAAATAACATCCATTCACATATATATCTAGAAATCATCGTAGAAAATCAAACACTAAAATGAAAACACTATTCTAACATACTAAAACAAAAACTACTCTAATAACATGAAATAGAAAAATATCTAACAACATGAATGAAATCTAATATAAGAGAGTAAGGTTAGAAATACAATACAAATCCCCCTTGGACATAATATATTCTCGATGAAGTCCATCTTGAGAACCTACTGATTCATGGGAAGATCCATCGGTTCTTTCTCTAATGTGCCTTATCCAAGTCTGATCATCTTGGGACACTGACTCATCCCAATGATATGTTGTCTATGGCCCTTAGACTTATTTTGTTTTATTCTTTTTGTTTTCTTCTGAGTAACAAATTTGTCCAAAGTTGATGGCTTGTTTTTAAATTCTTTTTTCTTTTTTAGCTTTTTAATTATTTCCCTGGTAAGCTGCGATGACGATGAAGATGTGACCAATGTAGACCCCTGTACCTTGTCTTCAAAAGGCGGTGATGTAAAATATGAAGTGTCCAAGTATTTTACAGGATGCCTAACCCTTTCTTTTTTTACCTCTTTTGTCATGGGTGCTAAAAAGTTTGTCAATGCTGCATAACTACAGCGATGTAGATGACCCACTTATAATTTCATTGTTTGGATTCCTTGGATTTCCACATGATATCTTCGTTCTAATTCTCGATCAAGTCAGACCAAGATTTTATCTGGCATAGGAATGGTAGCATAAGATAAGTCCATTTTGATACTTCCTCCAAGATTTGTTGCTCATTTCCGAGATAGGAGCATGCCCCATGCATTAGGAACATCTATCACAACAATGTCCATAGTGATCATAATATCACGATATGTCACTAAATGTACTTGTAAACCTTTGATCAATCCATGGAATTCAATTTGATGAGAATTCATAGAACAAATGTTGTGATAGGGTCTTGATATCCTCAAATTAAGTTGTTCCATGACCTTCTTGGTCATGACATTAACTGAAGCCTTTGAGTTAAGCATGCAATTGTGTAAAAGGTGGTCATTCACAAGCAAGGAAATAAAGAAAGGTCGATTATCTTCATTTCCTATACTCCTAACCATATTTTGCAAAATTATCGGGGCATCCTCTTGAACACCCTCATATATTCTTTCATCCACTTCTCCTTGAATACTTCAATGGCTTCTAACAACTTTGACCTCTGAGATAGAATATTTAATAACTCAAATACTAGAACCAAGGCATTTGCATGGCTAATCCAATCCCATAAGTCAAAATCCAAATCTAAAGTAGGAGAGGAAAAATTTCTAGAATTACTTTGATTTTGATTATTCCTCCTCCGATAAGTCATTCCTTTATATTTTTCCATAGAAAGAATTTGTCTAGTTGTAGGTTTTTCCCAAAAATATTGGCAACTTTATCATCATTATTAACAATCATGTGATCAATCATTTGATTTCTCTTAGTAGTTGTAGCATGGTTCCCCATGGAGAACACTTTAATCTAATTGCTAGTTCCCCCACGTTCCTTTCTATCCATGCCACTTTCAATTATCCTTCTCACAATGGGACAAGTGGCCTCCTCATGAAATTCATTACAAGGTATACAATAAGGTGGAACTTGATCCACCATATTGGTAGTCTCCAACAGGTTGGGAGGCCTATGATCTTGTGAAGGGCTCTTATTCTTCTACCATATATCATTTGGCCTAGGTTAGAACTTTTGTACTTGTGATCTTTCCATTTCCACCAACCTATTCTGCATGGCACTTGTTTCCCTAGCGTGGTTTGCTTCCGTGGTATTTATTAGTTTTTCTTAGTTGAGCTCCATATTATTAATCATTTGCATCAATTCCTTTATGGGGTCATGATCTACTTCTTTAACTTCTTTTCCCTTAGATTCTCATGAGTTATTTGGTCCCCTATAAAATCTTGTAATCTCCGACTTCCCATGCACATTTCTACAATTATCTAACTTTCTGTTGGAAATAATACTAAGAGGGGGGGGGTGAATCAGTATTATCAAATCAGTTACTTTTCTTTTTCATACTCATATTTATATACGCGACTTCAGTTCAGTATATCCGCGTATATACGCGACTGTGTTAAATGCAACCAGCGTACATGCAGTAATCTTATGATTCAGTTAGCTTATCTTCATAAATGCATCAAAACATATTAACCACATAACTGTAAACAGGTGTAGTAAACATTACAGGTCATCAACTAAGAGCACACATGAACACCATTATATTAAGTGAAACCCAATGAGGTGAAACCACATGCTACAATTCGTCTCTTTCTTCCTTTAATAAGAAACTCTTTTACAATGTACTGGTGCAGTCCTTTACCAGCAGCAGGCTTCAACTGCAGAGGCTACAACCCTCTCTCGTTTTCCAGCTACTTCTGAAGGGCGCTTACCCCCTTAGCTCTTGTACTAGTGGATATACTAGTACGTAGGTGCTGACCTACAGAAGGCTGCAACCTTCTTTTCTTCAGGGACCACGTTTCATCAATTTTCAAACTGGATCCATAAGCACAAAACAATCACTGCTGCAATACAATCATCAACTTATACTTGTATCATAAATCACTAAATCACCCAATACTGAATCACTGAAACCCTGTCATCAAAACGCAGAGCGCAAACCAGAGCCCAGAACACTACAACAACCACTAAAATCAACAGCAACCTGAAACACCAAATCTTATAATGCATACGCTACTTGACTATATCAAAACTGTGTGTATACGCGCTTTCACCAGAGGCAACCCGCATACAGATCTAAAGATAATTACTTATACCTTCGCTGTCATATCCAACCCAAGCCAAGCAGCACAAACCGATAACCAGCAATATTAGATCTTCCCACTTCATCACACATCCATTCCTTGTTCTCACCTTTTGCCTAATGATCTTCTCCTTATATAGGTTAGGCTTCTCTCAATACCATGGTCCAAAACCATGTAGAAACAATATCATGGACCTAATACCTGGGGTCGTCATTTCGAACCAAATACCATGGATCAATACCAAAATACCATGGACCAAATACCACGGACCAAAACCATGTACATGCTTTTCCTTCTGTGAACCTGCGTGTATACGTATACGCACCTTTTGCTCCGCTAACCCATGTATATACGCACTTTCATCACGGTCAACCTGCGTATACCTTTCTCTTGACCTGCTGCATTCTGATCTGTCATCTGATTAAGTTGCCATCACCTGTATCAAACCTCTAAGTGAGTTGCCATCAAGGACAACACCTGTATCATAATGCCAACACTTTCGTCCAAATTTTGACTAGCCTTTAAATCATTCAGATCAACATGCCTTAGCTCATAATAAGTATCAGCTCCATATGCATCAACATAATAAATAAAAAGAGACTTTTTTCAGAGGTTTAACATCTTAAGGAAATATCTTCACAATATCATTAAATATCTTATTAAATTCTTCCACTGTCTCATTCTCACTCTTCTTAATATGGCTAATAGCATTTGAGAAAATGCCTTTCTTGTCTTTTGTCTCCATACTTCTCATTAAAGGCATTAATGATAGACCTCAATGAATCAAAAGAGTTACCATGAAACTCTGTGAACCAATCAACAGCATCCTTATGGTTAGCATTATTATAAATTTCTCACACAAATGTTGAAGTTCCTAAGGTGAGTCTTGGCACTAATGGCATTGTTACCTTGGAATGAAGGCAACTTCTCAATGGATTTATCTGAAATAGCATTCAGATAGCCATTAATGTTAGCAAAATTACAAGGAGAAAACAAGTCATCTCTGATTTCTTGCTCGGCTTGAGCTTAAAAAAGAAAATGGATATGAAAAATAGCCTCCTACCCAAGATTATCAAGGAGTATACAAGAAGAGAGCATGTTTAATCTCACTCTAAAAACATTTTCAAGATCAAGAGTGGGGTTAACTAAGTTATTTGGATTTCGCCTAGTATGAAATTTTACAGAAAATGCACCAAGTGGAGTCACCAATTAAACATGAATCTAACTCTAAAAATTCAAGATGCAAAACCGAAATTTAGTCGTATTCCGAGTCAAAGAGGACTTATTCTAGGAAATTACACGAAAACATGTTGCCTTCATGACTTGCACACCCAAGACTTGTGGGAAAAATCCTCAACCCCACAAGGTGTGTTTCTTTGTGGCAACACTCAGATAAGGGGTTGTCACCTGATCCCAACCTATTCATTTAGGCTCTCTCCTCGCTAGGACAAGGGGGGTGGTCCCTAAGGAAGTTTTCTAAGGAATGCTTGTTAAATCTAACATGTTCTAGGAGATAGTTAGTAAACCAATTAAGCATTCACCATTCAGATAACTTGAAATAAATACAATTAATAAGAAAGTATAAATATCAATGAGCATATAAATATCAATAATGTAAATATATCCAATAGATTCAACAATATATCCTGCAAGGAAAAATATAAGTATACTAGTGCCTTTAAATATAACTTGCAAGAAATAATGCTCAAAGGTAAATGATAACGCTTGTGAATATGGAAATGCTTTCAAGATACACAAGTACAATAGAATAGAGAAGCTACAACAAAAGGTTAGTGAAACAAGACAAAACCACAATACCAAGAGATGATATACAACTTTGAAAGATGAGCAAATAAATGGAAATAGAGCTTACAAGTGAAAAAATCTTGTACTTGGAAATAAAATTATTCAAATATGATATAATAGCATTAAAGGAAACTTAAAAATGAGCATGTAAATGAAATGAACAAGTAAAATATCATAAACTGAGATTATTGCAAGTAAATGTAGTTGCTCACAATCCAACGTGTATTTATTTGAGAAAAAACTTAAGTGATAACCAATTACATGCAAGGTGAATCAAAGTTGTAGGTGAGTGTGTGAAGTGAAGTAGTCTTAGTAAATTTTATTAATGCTTATTATAAGGTGTTACCTCCTCTGAATTCCTTCAACTTGGTAAGGACTCCACGCGGTTGCAAGAAGGCTAAGTGAGGAAGCTAGTGTTTCATTAACGATATCCACCTAGTTCTTCAAGACAACCCACATGCCTTCGTTCCTACAAGGGACTTAGCCACGTAAGGGAACTACGAGGTCATGCGTTTTACCTTTCCTCCAACCTCAAATCTTGGGAAATTGAATGAAAGTTGAGAAAGGTTTCCTAAAATTCTATCAACCAAGCTTATGCTTGGAGGTAAATTTTAGAGAAACAAAATTTTTAGATGTTAAAACAAGTGCTTAATGAAAATATTGTTTAGCTTAACAAAATGTCACACTTACATAGAATTGTAAGATGTGAAATGTAAAACACGTTAGAATAAGAAATGAACAATGGAATAAGTGATATACCAACAATAAGATGAGTCATATCAGTAGTGAATAAATCATATCTAAGGTTGTAAAACAACTATGAAAATTAGTGAAATTCGACGAGCTAAATATCCCAATGAAACATGTAAAATAGAGATGAGATCTAGCATGTGAATGAGAAATTGGCATATGTGGTTAGTGATGATCATCCTATAAAATTGGAGCCCCAAGGGTTAGCTCAACTGGTCAAATAAGTGCCTTGTCATTTGGGAGGTCACAGGGCCAATTATCCCCGAAGCCCTTGGGGTTAGGCCTAGCTATTGGCCGTGGGGCTTGATACCGTTGATCAAGCTCAGATATTTTTGTTGACGTAGTGGCCACCCAGTGACCGTGGGTGTCTGTGAACCACCAGAAAAATAAATAAATAAAAATTAAAAAAAAAATGTGAACGAGAAATTAAATGATGGACTGAGCAAAGAAATAAACTAAACTATCAAAGAAAGTTAAGCAAGTTAGTCACCAATCACCCAAAGATCCTCCTTCCAAATAAGGAGATCAGGATGCCAAGGGAAAATCCCAAAGCTCCCTCAAAATGAATTTTTTTATTATTATTATTAGAAAAATCCCTCCTATAGAGAAATGAGGTATCTAGATATTGAGGAGGGTTTACAACAACAGGGTTCAAGGGGAAAATAATCCTCAAAATACAAGATGAAAATAAGAAAAATATGATAATGCTTAAATAGTAATGAAATAATTCCTTAAGTGAGGAATCTTACTTTTCCTCCAATAGCTCTAACTTTGACAACTCAACTTCGAAATCTTCAGGAGGAAGATCCAGATATGTACAAAGGAGAGAGATAGAGGGGTTTTATCCATAGATCAGGGTAGGAATAGATATCAATTGTGTGTATCTCTTCATCCTTCACGCCTCTACATATGGATCCCTTCAAAACACCTTCAAAACCCCAATCTTCAGTCCTCCACAAGAAAATATGCCAGCATGGAAGGAGATTATATCTTATGCAAGAGAAATCAAACCAAAAAATAGAGAGAATATACAAATTAAAGATAAAAATTCAAGCTACAAGAGGATGAGGACACCTCCGCTATATTGAAATCAAGAAGGGTTCATCCCTTTTATTAAGGGCTATGAATCTAGATCTATCAGTGAAACCGTATAAATAAGTAGATCTAGATTTAATAATAAAATGTCGTAGAGATATGGGGTAGAAACTCCAATCAGACTTTGACAGAATTAAATCAATGTGGGTTCTCTCTCTTTTCAACTTGGGAGTGGATTTGTCTAACCAAAAACTTACCCCATGCTCAAGATCTGCTTCAAAGCAAAAGGATCTCTACACACTTGAAAAAAAAAGTATTAGATCCACAGGGAACTAGACTACACAATGAAAAAGAAGGCTAGGGATCCAACCAAAAACCCTCTAGTGCTTTGCCTCTAGAGTGGTCCTTTGGCTCAAAAATTAACACAAGATAGTTTACACCGATATATCCAAAACCTGACAAGTGGAAATAATAAATTGATTAGCATAAGTATAACATTAAGCACAAATTGAAATAGTTATACCTCAAAGTAAAGCATCAACACCACATGAATAAACCCTAAAGTATTTTTCTTTATTAGATTTGAAAAAATAGAGTACAAAATTTGGCAGAGCCACTAGCACGGTAGCTCTTTTTTGAATGACTACAAAATGAGGATCCCTTGGCTCAATTTATAGAAACAATGGGAGTATATCCCAATGATAAATCTCATCTCCAAGTGACAGGTGGTGATCGCAAGGCGAAACGTCTTGATCCCCTTGAGAAATGTCTGAATCCCGTCCAAAAAAGTGAAACCCTCAAGAGAACCCTTGAGTAGTGGGAGAACCCTTTCCAACTCATCCTTGTTAAAACTTAACCAAAATCCCCATCACATCTTGGAACTCAAATTATCCTCGAAAAGTGTGAATTTTTAGGACATTCGTTGTGCTTGAGGGCCATCCAATTTTTTCTTGTGATTATCTTCCTTTGTAACAGGATCCATATCACCTTTTGACTTGATTTTACCCCTTTTCAATTTCCACCTCATTTTTAAGCATTTTGACTTGGAGAGATATTTTTTTCCCAATTATTAATTTATGGCTAATTTATTTGCCAGTTTTTTCTCAAAACTTATGAAAACTGGGTTTTGAGGGGTAAATAATCATTTTTTGACCCTCAAAGTGCATATTAATATAAATTTGAGGTGTATAGGTCTAAGTTTGAGTACTCATACCCCCTACAACTTCTCTAGACAACCCTTATTACATCTTACATAAAAAAATTATTAAAAATATCGTCCTGCAAGAATTTTTTAATAATTAAAAATTGACACCTATAACTAACCAAATTTCGTGAATCTTTAGAGATGGTCTAGTATGGTAATATACATTGACTCTAAACACTAGGACTCACCTAAGAATTTACCATCAGACTGCACTCTAGCTTTAGGGTATATCTGGGAGGAAAACTCAACTAATTATTTAGTGTTAAAAAACACAAATAATTAACTAAGGAAAAAAAACTCCCTAGAGTAAACTCACTTAATAGTAAATTACTAAGTTACCTTGGCCTGTTACATGACTTTATTTCATCATACTAGCGTCATTTTTACAATGTTCCCACAGGGTTGTAGAATATGAAAAACATAATGATGAGAAGAAGAAAGAGGCTTAAAATCCTCAATGAACTCTAGAATTTTGACTGATATGATGGTGTTGGAATGCTCTAAGTGTACCTTGATCATGGAGCCTTTGAAAAATATTCAAATGCAATTTTAGTGGTCAACAATGACCAAGTTGGAAGCTTCAGGAAAGAAAGATATTTTTCTTGGTTGATGTGAAAATTCTAAATATTATAGAATATATGTATGTGGTCAAAGGAATATAGAGTTTAGCAGGGATGTGACATTTGATGAATATGTTTCTCTTAGGAAAGAAAATAACACGCATCCCCCAGCCAATATTGAAATAAAGCATGATGCCATGGATGTACAAGAAGAGCCTCCTATACTTGAGCCTGAACCTGATCTTGCTAATGAACACCCGACACCCATAGATCCCTTGGATCCCCCTCCATGTGATCCTTCCTCTACTAGAAAGATACCATTATGGATTCGTGACACCTTACAGGATACTGAGGGACATGTTTCTACAAGAGGAACCTTCATAGAAAGCAAAAATGCATTCCAATATCAGGGATATGTTGTAGCTATGAGAAACATTATACAGGATGAACCATGCACTTTTGAAGAAATTGTGAAAGAACAAGTGTGGAAGGATGGTATGGCTGAAGAATATGAGTCCATAATGAAGAATGATGTGTGGGAAGTGGTTCCAAGACCCGAAGGGAAGTCTATTGTGACTTCTAAATGGATATACAAAATTAAGCATGGTGTGAATAGAAGTATTGAGAAGTACAAAGCGAGATTTGTGGCTAGAGGTTTCTACCAGAAAGAGGGTCAAGGCTATGATGATATTTTTGCACCTGTTTCCCGATATACTATCATCAGATGGATGTAAAGACAACATTTCTACATGGCATTCTCAAGGAAGAAGTATACTTGGAGAAACCACAAGGTTTTGAGGAACATGACAGGAAGACTCATGTGTTCAGGTTGAAAAAATCCCTTTATGGATTAAATAAAGCCCCTAGGGCCTAGTATGTCCGCAATGATAACTATCCAATGAAGCTTGGATTTACTAGAAGTAATGTTGATATGAATCTCTACTTCAAATTTTTCCAAGGTATTCCTTTGATTCTAGTATATATGTTGATGATTTATTCTTGACACGTGCAGAAAGTCTTATCCTCCAATGTAAGAGGGAGCTAGCCTTTGATTTTGATATGAAAGACCTTGGTTTGATGCACTATTTCCTAGGATTATAATTTTGGTAGAGACCTGATGATATTTTCCTTTCTCCAGGGAAATATGTCTTCAAGCTGTTGGAACGATTTAGAATGGTGGAATGCAAGTCCATGGCCACATCGATGGAAATTAATTTTAGGAAGTTATGTGGTGAAGTTGTGGGACTTGATCTAACAAATCCTTCTGAGTACCGAAAACTGATTGGGAAACTAATGTTTTTAATGAACACTAGACTAGACATATGTTTTACTATCAACACTTTGATCCAATTTATGGTGGATCCATTACATGAACATTGGGTTGTTGCTAAGCATGTGCTCATATACTTGCATGGGACTATTAATCATGGATTTAGGTACACTTCCAGTGACTTGAGACTCCATGGATATACTAATGTTGATTGGGCAGGTAGCGTTGTTGACAAAAAGAGCACAGTTGGGTGTTGTTTTAGCTTGGGGTCTACCATGATATCTCCGATGAGTAGGAAGCAAAAGTTTGTCGCCCTTAGTATGACTAAGGCTAAGTAAATTGTTGGTAGCATGGCTAGTTGTGAGTCAGTATGATTGAGGAAGCTCTTTGGAGAGCTGTTTGAGAAGGTATTGGATATGATTATGATATAACATGGCAATAAGAGTTGGATCTGACTTTTAGAGAATCCCATATTTCATGTTCAAATAATCCCATATTTCATGAGAGGTCCAATTACATTGAGATTAAATATCATTATAACTAGGATATGGTGTAGAGAGGAGCAGTAAGGCTCCATCACATCTCAATAAAACAATAGATAGTTGACATTATTACCAAGCCTTTGCTGAAAGGGAAGTTCTTGATCTTCAGAGAGCATCTTGGACTTGTGGATGTGACCCTTTTGAAAAGGGGTAATGGGTTGATCGTGAACAATGAGCTCCTAGAGGCATGTGGTACTCCTTGGAGCTATAAGCTTGGAAGATCCTTATCTCTTTGTATAGGTTGATCTCCCCCAGTCAAGTATGGGACTTAACAGAGTACATACCTCAGAATTAATCCTACCCACAGGTCAAGCTTGTTGGGATTTCCACTCATCTGGCCAATGAGTGAGGAGACTTAGGTTGGAAGATTTTTACCTATGGTGGACCTATCTATTAAATTGATCTCCCTAAGTCAGGGATGCATGGTGTTCAACCACTTGATCACTAACATCAGGCTGGGTGACATATAGTTTGGAAGATCTTTGTCACTTGTAGAAAATCGATCTCCCCTATGGTGGAGGATATAGGGTTTGGAAGATATTTACCCTAGTGGTAAATTGATCTCCACTATTATCTCGTTGTATTTTTTTCAACGAGTTGGACATGGGGTTTGGAAGCCCTTTGTCTCATATGGAAAATTGATCTTCCCTATTGTCTTTAATACAGGGTTGTAATATCTTTACCCTTGTGGTAAATTGATCTCCCCCCCTATGATGATTCTTCTTCTTTATATCGAGGCATCATTGTTTAGCAGATGAGAAGAGATGAAATGAGATGTGATATTATGCAACAATAATGATGAGACATGTACATCCGAGATGAGACTTCTGATGTAGTCAGAAATTCCTCCTTGGCTGAGAAGGAGTGTCGAAGATTGGCAGTTGAGGGAGAAATTCCCTCCTTGGAGAAACCAAAAAACCCTAAGGAGAGCCCTCTTCCACTTGGGAAAAATTAAATTTTCACATGGAATTTTTTTATTATTAATGATGGTCCAAGTTAACTCAAATTTGTTAAGTCGGCCTAAAAGAGAAATTTGACCTCCTAACACACATATAGATTGACCTAAGTTGAATTCACTTGGAGGCATCACATCACACATCAATCCTTCATCATTTGGTTCGTACATCTCTAAAATATTGCAGGTTGTCTTCACACACGTGAAAGGAGGAGAGAGACTTATGTTTGACTGCGTTGATTTTATGTTTTCAACCTTCTTTGACCAATGTTGACTTGAGGATACTTTGACTTGGTTTGAATTATTTTTGATATGTTCTTGGAGGCAAAATTCACTAAGGTGTTGACTGAATTCCTCTGGGAACTTTGACCATATGTGACCGTAGACTTGAAGCTAAGGTTGATTGCAGGCTGATTGTTGAATTTTTCTGAATTGCTAGAGCAATTTTGGATCTATTTTGACTACGTTTGACTGAGGTGAAGAGGTTGCATTCTTTGATTAATTGACTAAAGTTTTTTGAGAATTGTTGAGTATTGATTTTGACTGGTTAGGATTTCCATTGACTGAACTTTTATAGGGCCGAAGATGCAGAACTAGTACTATGACCATATTTGACTTTTTTTCTCTCATATTTGATTGGTTATTGGATTAGTTGACTTGGAAGTCAAGGATTTGGCTTTGACTATTGTTGATGGATGTGCTTGGACTATGTATCTTTGTTGAACATTTGTTGAATATCTAACAGAAGAAGAATCTAGTTGGGTTTTCCCCCTTATGGGGTTTTTTCCCCAGTCTTTGACCTAAATCTCTGTGTCTCATTGATCTTGGCTATCTTCTATTGTGCATAGATTTTATTGTTCTATCTACAATTGGTCATTGTCATTGGGTGACTGAAAATAAATTGGAAAAGTGATTTCTACAGAAAGAAGAAATTATTTAAGTGATTGTTAGATCATAGAACATTGTGAACAATTAACAGAATTGATGCAAATAAATCATTTGAAGTAGTTATCGTTGAAAGAAAATTGTTCTAGTCTGTTCTACTAGAAAATAAACATGGTATCAAAGGATGGTGGTTTGAAGACCAATATTGGGATCATTAGACACACATCACACTCTATTATCTTTTCCCTTGCTCAAGAAGACTTGGAAAGCTGAGTAGAAGATGAAGTCACCTATTTTCTTGCAGAACCTGTGACACCTATTTTCTGTGGAATTTTTTCGACATGAGGCACCTATTTTCTATGGAAACTTGCAAACCTGAGGAACTTCCTCTCTATAGAAACCATGCAGTCTTGGGGTACTTTATCACTATGGGATGACACAAATTTTTAGGTCACATATAACTATTGAACTATGTGAATTACCTTTGTACTTATTGATGACGATCCGCATTATGAGGCATCTGAGCTCTTTGTAGCATTCAAGCTCTCTCTATGGTAATATTGTTCAAGGCATATGAACTCTCAAAGAAGCCTTTTTTTCTATATGAAAGTATGAGCCTCTTCCTCACCGTGGATATCTCAATAACCAATGTGGCATCTGAAGTTCATTTTTTCCTCTGCAACATCAGAGTTGAGTGACCTTCAAAGAATCCAAGTTGTGTAATGTCTATAAGTACTAGTTATGAAAATGACCTATGTCTATCACACGATGATGATCTAAGATCCTTAATGATGAGCTAATTATAAGGTCTATTCGAAGTTTTGAACCCAATTTTTGAAGTAGTAATAACCGAGTCCAAGATCTATGTGGAGAAACTATGATTTGGAAAGTATCTCAGTGATATCCGAGCTTGTCATCTCTATGGAAGAGTGACAAAATTAAGTTTGGAAACAAGTCCAAGTTAATATGCTTCTATGGAAAGACCAGTAGTCTGAATACAAGTAAAGTTCAAAAGCTTTGTGTCCTAATAAAATCTTATAGTAACCAAGTTCAAAGATGATAAAGATTTTAAATCAAAGATCAGGTCATAATCATATCCTTAAAAGAAGCCACAAGTCTGTATGGCTCTCGTATTACACATCTATGGTTGAAGCCTTTTCCCGATTCAAAGATGCATTGACCAAACATGATCACTGTGAAACTATGCAAAGTTCTAATGCATGCCTCTCTAAGGAACCATGCGAAGTTTGAGGCTTGTATTCTAAGGAATGATGTGAAGCTTTGTGAGGCTCAGACAAAGGATAAGCTTCAGTCCTCTTTAAGATTTGATTTTTGAGTTGACTTTGATGCTAGTTCTATTCTATACATAGAAAACAGATGATGTACATTATAAGAAGCTGAAATTTCTTCAAAGGAAATAATCCTCTGGTCTAAATCAACTACCTTCATAACAATGAACTCTATGAAGTATATCCTATAGCAAGATCCAAAAATTGTTTTATGTTGTACTCCTAAAATGAAGTTCGAAAAAGGAAAAGTATGAGACCAATTTTATGAAGATTGATCTAAGGATAACCCCTTGATCTAACTTGATACATTGCAACTCTTTTCTTACAAATTTTATTGAATTCAAATCTTGCATTAACAACATGTATAGATGAAGAAATTGTGTATTACTGTTGAGAAATATAGGAGCAACAAGTTAGGTGATTTCTCTTCTATGATAACTAAATGTGTTTTTTTTTACTTAACTTAATTATATTCTTCTTTTACTTGATTATATTTAGTGTAATTTTCATAAAACAACTACCAAACCATAAAAAACAATAAGACAAGAGGACACATGATATAGGCGATCAACCAAGGCCAAAACCTCTCCAATTAAGAAGAAAACCCACAAGAATTATTCTCTTCTTATAGAACTTATATTGACAAATTCCAAAACCTATGACCGTTGACCAAGACCCCTCCATGAACAAGTAAAACCTTTTCTCCTTGATGAGAAACTTCGACCCAAACAACTTCTGCAATTTCAACCCCTAGCAGATTCTTCTGTAGAAACCCTAGTTCACACTTGTGACTAGAATATGGACCAATCTACCTATTTTCTAATTTTCTTGGCTTACCTCCTCTTCCTTTAAAATTCAAATTGAAAATTAGAATTCTTGTCACTGAAAATCTCGGCACTTGCAACTTGGTCTTCACTGCAACAAGGTGATGTCCTAAACTTCGCACGTGTGGAGGAATATAGCCCAAAACAGATAAAAATACTTCACTTTTTCCTTCTTCTTTGGATCTCCTTTCTTCTTCTTTCTCTTGATCAAACTTCTTGTTGCTAGATGGATGATTCCTTGAAGGAGGCCAAGTTCTCATATATATAGGCTTCCTTGGGACTTCTAATAGGCCAACATGTCCTTCTAGATAGGCTAACTTGATCCTTTGAAGGCTGACTTGATTTTTGAATTATGACGAGGTATTGGAGGGTCTTTTGACTCTAGTTTGACTCAAATAAATTTTCTTTGCAATATGTAACATGCCCAAAAGGGTCTTCCATACATTACAATGACTCAATAGACTTGTAAACTCAATGAGAAGCCCTAGAAGCACTCAATGGGTGGTTGACCTATAAAAACAAAATAACCTTGAGCATGAAACCCATGCCTCAAGAAAAACAACAATAATTTTATTTTTCTCTTTTTCAACAAATACAAAAAATAATGATTACATATGTCATTATGAACACTGAATCTAGTTACATATTTCAACACTCCCTCTTAACTAGGGTGGTATTCATAATCCATACAAGGTACTTGGACATTCTCAATATAAAGAATTCTCATAAGAAGATTCGAATTGGTAGGCCATATCATAAGATAATTTCTTAGCTTATGCCAGAGCATCTCATCATATCAACCAGCATTTTCACATAGCAAGGCCTTGACTAGCAACTCTATCTCTCCACAAGATCATATCACAATGTTGGTGAGACCAATGACTGACAGACACCATCATCATTATCTCTCAAGACACATACCCCACCCAGGTGTTCACAGGGTATGTCCTTTTAGGACAATTTTGTTAATTTTAAGTATGTTCTATGCTAGAGCAATTTATTTCAATTTCTTTTCCATATTAGCAATCACATCAGCATAAAGTAAACTGCAGATAGAACATAAATATAAATTGCAGAAGAAACAAGCCAAGACAAGAGGACACAAGATGTGGTGCTAGCCAGGGACAAACCCCAATGTGGGGAAACCCTTGATCAATTCTTCTTTTATGTTCTTCAAAGTTCAGCAGAGAAAGTGAGAGAGACAATACATTTACAATAGAAGTCAATCACTTTGACTTTTGATATCGGCATGAGATCAGTTGAATACATATTGCTTCAACTGATTCTCTAAGGTGACTTGTTCACCTATCATAGTGTTGTATCTCGTCTATTTGCTACACATTACCGTGTGACACCTTGTTGTACTGTCACATGCGTTGAACCTTGATGACTGATTTGCTCTCATCTTCATGTTGCTCATCATGCTGCATCTTCCATGGTCTTATTCATCAACAAGCTACCCATGCTCATGATCTCATTCATCATTATGTTGCCCATGCTTATATCATCATGCATCATTATGCTGCCCATGCTCATATCATCATGCTGCTTATTATGATGCCCATGATCTTATACATCATGCTGCCTTCCTTTGGAGACAGATGCTCCGGATATTTCGGTAGTTCCCAGTAGTTTCGGCTTTTCTGGTAGTTCTGGATTTTTCGGCAGTTCCAACAGTTCTGGCAGTTCCGTCTTTTCAGCAATTCTGACAGTTCCGGCAGTTCCGACTTTTCCGACAATTCTAGCATTTCCGACTTTTCTGGCTTTTCTGGCTTTTCTAGCTTTTCCGGCTTTTCCCGAAGTTCTGGCTTTTCTGGTTTTTCTAGCTTTTCTGGCTTTTCCGGTATTTCTGGCTTTTCCGACAGTTCCATCTTTTCCGGCTTTTTCGGCTATTCCGTCTTTTCCGGCAGTTCCAACTTTTCTGGCAGTTCTGGATTTTCCGAATTTTCTAAATTTTCTGGCTTTTCTAGCAGTTCCGACTTTTCTGGCAGTTCCAGATTTTCCGGCAATTCCAGCTTTTCCAACAGTTCCAGCTTTTCCGACTTTTCCAACTTTTCCTTAGGATCTCTCTTCCTACTAAAACCCAAAGACAAGTAGAGAGAGGAAGAGATCCAAGTGTATGTAGAAATGACTTGACGTCCTCTTCTATTTATACTAAAACGTAGAGGTTGAATAGACATGACTGTTGGGCTTCTGAGCCTATGTAAGTTGCTGGCCGACTTAATAATTTGTCCATAACATAAATAAATTCATAACTTCATAAATACTGATCAGAGTCGAATGATCTTTAGATCAATCCTACACCTCTCAATGAGAGGGATCCAATAAAAATATCAGTTGCCATAAATAATATGACCCACATGGAGTTTGGACCTAGTTGCCAATTTTAACACTCCCTCTCAACTAGGGAGAACTCCATCCGTTGATCCATATGTCCAACTGTACTATCTCTACTATCAGTGCCCTGCACTGCTCTACTCAACTCTGCTTAACTCTGTTGGCTCTACTTTGCTCTGCTCAGCTCTGTTAGCTCTGTTGGCTCTACTCTACTCTGCTAAGCTATGTTGGCTCTGTTGGCTCTACTTTGCTCTGCTCAGCTCTGCTAGCTCTGTTGACTCTGCTCTTCTATGCTCAGCTATGCCGGCTCCGCTCTGCTCTGCTCAACTTAGCTCTATTGAACCATGAAGAAGAATAATTGATCAAGAATGTGTCATACCATTCTCCACTGACCCGAAGTCAGTCTCAGAGTGTGTACCACTGGTCCCAGACCAATCCTCAACCGACTCGAAGTCAATGTCATAGTAGGTACAACTCCTACCACTAGTCCCAGACCAGTACTCTACTGACTCGAAGTCAGTATCAGAGTATGTACCACTGGTCCCAGACCAGTCCTCAACCAACCTGAAGTCAGTGTCATAGTAGGTACAACTCCTACCACTGGTCCCAGACCAGTATCATTGATCCCAGATCAATGGAGGTCATCCTAGCGTAGGGAGTATGGTAGATACAATGATGCGTCCATCGGTACTACTATGATCCCTAACTTCATTTCCCTGCTCATTGATAAGATGAGAGGTACTTCCCATGAGTCCCAGACTGCATGGGTAGGATGCCTCGACAGGAGAACTAATCAATCCTGTCCTCACAGGAGAACACATCAATCCTG
>APFE030391089.1:8730-37825 GCA_000404065.3 Pinus taeda | reverse complement strand
GACAAGTAAGGCCACCCACTAAGTCATAGATTCGTAATCCAACGACTCTGCTATGAGCTCACCAAGATTTAGTACCTCCTACTCTTCTCTAAGTTCCCCAACAAATAAATGTACAAGTCAATTGGAATTGGCAACAAGAAGCCCTTTTATAGGAAAAACTCTAGTTTTTTTTTGCCATTAGGAGTAAATGGTAGCTCGGTTTGAAAAACCGTCAACATTGTTGGAATTCTCTCACCGATCTCTACAATGGGTCTCCATGTTTCTTGTAATTTGAAACTTCGCCACAAAGCCATTTTTTCCATGAGGTCTCACTTTGGTGCATTAAATCAAATCTCTTAATATGAGTGACATGTACTCTCATACCACTTGTCCTTTGAACTTTTAGAATTATGAGTCAAGTTGTGGCATGACTAATCACTATTTACTCATTCTATTATGGCGTGTTGTGGGCCTTTCCCATGTGGAAGCATCATATAGTCACCTTTCTTCAAAGCATTAGAGATGAGTCACCCCTACATGTATGGAGTCTGTTCAAAGTCTCATTGAGTCCTGTTACAATATATTATCCATCTATGTGTTGCATTCATCCCATTTTTCTTATATTTGACCTCCATCTATCCTCATGTGCCTTTGAAAATCCTCCATCTAAGTAATTGACCATCCCTTATGGAATTGTGTCAGTCACTACGAGGTCAACCTTGCATGTTATGCTCTCACAATGTAAATCATAACTCCATGAGTCCCCATATCTTCCAATTATCATCCCCAGTGTTAGTCGTTATTAGCCATAATACTATGATCCTTGTGCCTTTGTTGAGGATTCATAATTGCCTAAACTCTGGTCGGCCTACTTTTGTTAACATCAACACATTTATTCCAGGAGAGTAGTCTAGAGGATGGTGTACCTTGGTTTCATCTGTCGTCCTTTCTTGGTGCGTCTAATCAAGCAGAGTGAATCATTATTTCCCTTTTACTTGGTTTTTTATCACATGCTCAAATTCAACTCATTATCACACGATCAAGACACATACACTTGGTGGTATAGTGATCTAGCAGATTTTCCTAGATTTTCTGAGTTGCGTGTGAGATGTTTTAGACCTCATAAGGAGATGTCCCTTCAGGTAGCCCATCACATACCTAGATGTCAAAAAATTATGATCTAGCCTCAAAAGAAGTTATTTTTATTTGAATGGATTTATTTCTACCAATTGCATAACTCACAACATGAACCTCTATTTAAAATGGTCCATTGAGATATTTAAATACCTCTCCTATTCATCAGGGCTTCTTTGGTTGTGATCTCCCCCCTGCACCCTTCACCACACCATGTCTCATGTCCTCAAATCAACATACTTAATTGTATCAATCCTGACCACTGTACTCGAGGAAATTATGTATATGGGGATCATTATCTCATTGTATCATTTTTTGCCCCATTAATGCCAACAAATCATGTATCATGTACTATGTACCTCAGACCTAGATTTTTAGGCACGCCATTATCATTTGTACTCGGTTATCTTGTAGTATGGGTATATCTCCCCTACCTTATTGAGATCTTGGACTCATCAATAAAGGAAACTTTTATCTCACAGGTAGGTTTCACCCTGTCCAACTTCACTCCTTCCTATTACTTGAGTGATCTCTGTCTCTCCCTATGACTTCCCCTTAGTGTTTTTTGAAAGTGAAGCTACAACATATTTCATCATATGATGTGCTCCTCAAACTCTTATGTTCGAAAACAATCTGTTATCACCCAAAAAATGATCACCTAGTCATGTATTACTAGGTTGATCAAAATGCACCATGTAGGATAAGTTTTTACATATTAAAACCTTCTTTTACCTTAGGTAATAATTTAGTGAACCAATTTCCTAAAGTATGTCATTGCATTCTAGACTACTACAAGGAGGGGAATTTTAAGACAAAATAAATCTTTTATCTTAAAATTCTCAATATGATGCGCTAGTAAAAAAGGTAAAGGATTAGGGGTTCGTCTTTATGCTATTGATGGTTTCTTGAGGAAGCAGAGTGATAGAGGTTGACAACAACTAATGCGATTTAGGGCTATTGAGGCTGAAAACATAGGTGTGCGTCATGAGAAGAGTTATGGAGGCACTTTCAAAGAACGTTAATGGGTGGTAACATAGTTGGAGTACTTTTCGGGCCATCGATTGTGTTTTAATATGTGTTTTTTATTGTTTTATTTATTTTGAATGCAACTTATATACATTGGTTGTTGTTATTAGCAAATTGTTGTGCTAGATTGGCAACATGGATTAGATTCACTTGAAGGATTGCTGAAAAATGTGGCAAGAAATTCTCAATTTGATTTTTCCTTGATTAAATTGAGAAAATTTCAATTTTCACATCAGCAGACAACTTGGATGCAATTATCTTGTACGACATGGTTTGTGTCACCCATTTTACTCAATCAATTTGAGTTGGAGGAGTTAGAGTTCAGTTAAGCATGTGTGATTTCTAATTTGTAGCAGTCAAAGTCAGTTATCTCAAGTTGTTTTCAGTTAAACTAGGTCTAACAGTTGGAGGAACTAGTGGAAGGCTAGTTGTGCAATAAGACTTCAGTCAAATGCAATGATTATCTAGTTAAGTGATCAATCATCCCAAAATTTCTAGGGCATGTAAACAATTCGAGTTCCCCAGCTATGGTGGATATTCCAAGGCAGTTTAATATTAGTTGTAGACTAGTCTTGAGCATACAGGTGTTGCATGCAGTCACATGATGAACCTTGGGAATTGTGCAATCCATTTTGGAAAAAACCTAAATAATAGGGGCCTAATTTATCAAGGAATTGCACAAGGAAATAGGGGCTCAAGCAGAGGTAGAAATTGACAAAGTTTGGGTTTGAGCTTTTTAGTGAGTAGAGGGATAGGTTATTCACTTACGGGTTGTGCACAATTGAGTAAATCAATTGTAATACATCTATATTCATAAGATTGATGCAAGAAGGCATTGTAGTTATTATAAGATTGCTTTCCCCAGGAAAATATTATGTGCATGTATTTTATTTCTTATTTCATGTCTGAATTTTTTGTTCTAAATTGTGAATTAACTTTCGTAGAGTAGTAGATTAGGTATGTGTCTTATGATTTTGAAAAAAGTTCATGATGAGTTGCAAATCTACACCATAATTTCTACATCATATCATAGCAAGATTCACATTAGAGCATGAATTTCGAATTTGTTTCTCAGGAGATTCGAATTTGCAGTTCAATGTAGCAAGAGCTCTTAGGAACTGAAAATATGACCTTCAACGGGCTGAGGCTAGGGATTTCCTTGGAAGGCAGCTCTAATTTCATTGACTGCAAGGATCGCATGGAAGAGGTATTCGATGACAATGGATTGCTAGAATAAATCAAGGGAGATGTTACAAAACCAGCAGAATATGATGCCCAAAACCTTGCTCAGTCGAAGAAAGTTGTAGCCAAGGTGTGGATAGTAATATTGGAGGGATTACAAGACCACATCATCAACAATCTCTATGGGAAAGAAAATCCTTATGGAATGTGGTAGGCACTCACAAATCTGTTCTAGAATAGTAGTGACCACAAAAAGTTGGTGCTCAAGGATAAACTGTGAAATATCAAGATGTAGAAGAATGACTTTACCCTACAATATCTAAGGAGGTTCACACAAGTTCATGATGAGCTTGCAGGAGTTGGTGTTACTCTTTCAAAGGATGACTTGGTAAGAATATCCCTTCTGGACCTTCCCAAGAGTTGGCATACCTATCAAGATTTAGTGAACGAGAGGGAGAAACTACCGAATTGGGAACACTTATGGTACGATTTGGTACAAGAGGAAATAAGGCAGAATACTAGAGATGGGACCTCATCCAAGGGCACGGATGAAGAAAAATTTGCATTGGTTGGAAAAGGAAAGAAGGGAAAAGGGGAAGAAATATCAAACCAAACCAGAATCCAACCAAGGGAGAAAGAAGAAAGATTTGTCAAAAATTAAATCCTTCCATTGTCACGAATATGAGCACTATGCCACGAAGTGCCCACAGAAAAAGGCAAGTGAGAAGACCTTAGGAGGAGCAGTGGGTGAAGCCTTGGATTCATAGTTCGACCTTGACGTTACCCTTATTTCATGCATGTCCAACATAGTGATGGGGAGCGTGTGGTACTAGGACTCAGGTGCATTGTTCCACATGACAGGGTGTAGAGACTTTTCAGTGACTTGGAGGAGAAATATCTCCATATGTACATCAAGCTAGGGGACAATCGAAGGTACAACATGACCAATATTGGTACAGTCAACTTTTAGAGGGAGTCAGGCTCCCCTCTCAGGCTCAAGGATGTCATGTTTGTTGTAGGCCTAAAGAAAAATCTCATCTCTATTTCCATTTTGGAAGACCGTGGTTATGACATGATCTTCAACAAAGGAGAAACATTCTTGAGACACATAGCCATGAGACAGGTGAAGAAGATCGAGGTTTGTGTGAAGAATCTATATAAATTAGATGTGGAATATTGTGTTGCATTAAAAACTAAGGAAGAGAAAGTGCAGGGCCATGATGTAGGTGAACTTTAGCACATAAGCCTTGGCCATTTGCATCATGGCACCTCGAATAGTATACAACAAATATCCACTCGCCTGCCTAAAGGAGCACTTGAGAAACATGATGTATGCAAAGGATTTACCTTGGGGAAATACATAATATCTGAATTTCATGATCGGGACAAAAAAGCGCATGCAGTCCAAGAAAGGATCCACTTTGATGTTTGTGGACCTTTCTTTATAGCTTCGACTACCCGACACAAATATTTTGTCCTTTTATTGATGACTTCTCACATAAGTGTTGGATCTCTTCATGCAGAAGAAAGATGGGACATTCTCCAAGTTCATAGAATTCAAGGCACTGTTTGAGAAGGAATCCAACAAGAAGGTGAAGGCTCTCTGGAGCAATAATGGAGGTGAGTGTGTGTTGAATGAATTTAAAAATTTATGTGCGAAAGAAGGCATTCGATGAGAGTTGACAATATTGCACAACCCACATCAGACTAGGGTGGTTGAGAGAAATATCTATAGCATTTTGGGAGCAACAAGGGTGATGTTGCATGACCAAGGCTACCTCCGCATTTGTGGGTTGAGGCATGCAATACAACAATCTGTTTGTAGAATTGAATTTCTCATCGGATTCTTGGCATGATATTACACTGGAGGAGGCTTTCTTGGGAAGAAAGTCGGATGTGTCTCACTTCAAGATTTTAGGAGGCTTTGTTTATTGCCATGTCTCCAAATAATCAAGATAGAAGCTTTAGTCAACAACAAAAATAGGGGTATTTGTGGGTTACACAAAAATTCCCCACAACTAACATGTGTACTTGCCATCACTCATAATGATAGTTATGTGAAGGGATGTAAATTTTGATGAGGATAAATCTATGTGGTGCTCTCTTGAGAGGGAGCTTTAGATGCCAACAAAAGATGAGATTTTAGCTCAAAAAGAGGAACCTCAAGAAGTTGTAGAGCAACCACAAATTATGGAGCAAAGAGTGGAGACATTCACTAAAGAAAAACCTCTAGAGAAGGCAGAAAAAGAACTACGGAAGTTGATAGACTTGTGCAGGATGAGAGGGAGAATGTGGGATATCCTTCAAATTTGCGTAAGCAAAGGAGGTCACCTGAAAGGTACACTGGTGACATGGCTCTTATGACTGAGCTTATAGAGATTGAGCCATCCTATTTTGAGGAAGATATAGAGAAACCTGTATGGGTTGATGCAATGGTGGAGGAATATGAATCCATTGCAAAGAACCGTGTTTGGGAAAATATCCCAAGAACAAAATATAAATCAATAGTGGGTTTGAGATGGATCTTCAAGGTGAAGCAGGTAACAAACGGAAGAATAGGGAAGTATAAGGTGAGATTTGAGGCCAAGGGGTACTCTCAAGTTGAGGGAAATGACTATGAGGAGGCATTTTCTTTTGTAGTAAGGTACTTATCCATTAGATCAATTCTTCGTATCGCTACACAGATGTGGTGAAATATCCAACAGATCGGCGTAAAAACAACATTTCTGAATGGGGTTATTAAGGAGGAGGTGTACATAGAGTAACAAAAAGAGACATTTGATCAGGAGTCTCATGTGTGCAAACTCAAGTGAGCACTGTATGATATCGAGCAAGTGCGTCGTTCTTGGTACACCAAGATCAATAGTTATCGCACCGGTTTGGGCTTCACCATAAGTGAACCACATGTAAACCTCATCACGGATGGATAGAAGGTAAATTTCTCGTTATTTTCTTACATGTTGATAATTTTATTTTAACTAGTGATGAGACGTTGATCATATATTGCAAGGACGACCTTGCAAGGGAATTTTAAATGAAGGACATGGATCTCATGCACTACTTTCTCAGGTTGGAAGTATGACAAGGTGATGGGTAGTTATTTCTCTCTCAAGGCAAGTATGAAAATGAGATACTGCAGAGATTCTGCATGGAGAGTTGTAAACCTATTATCACCCTAAAAATTTCTAAAACTTGGAAAGTTTACATTTGTTCCTAAGTCATAATTTTAAATGGTGGTTAAGTCACTTTTATGGTTTTTAGAGTCCAAGTCATAGGGTTAGAGTCTCATTTCCATCATCAAATAAAGTTCAACAACCTTGTTTTACACTTTATGGGTCCCATATCATGTTTTGAAAGTCATATGTTTAGCCATTTAAAAAAAAAAATTGAAACTAGCTATCAATCCACATTTTCGTAATGCAGACAATGTAAAAAACCAATTTTGCACTACAAAATCACTGAAGCAGCCTTTTTTTCTGCAGAAAAAAATTGTTTTAGGTAGTCAACTTCGAGGAGGTTGTTTGAGCAGCTGAAAGCATATTTTGGAAACCTGAAAGAGGCTTTTATTCCTAACATAATGAACTACTAAAAAATATTTCCGTTTCTTCCATTTCATTATGATATGGGAGAAATGGATGACCCAACTTGCACTACGAAACTGCTGTAGGTGCTGTTTTTCACAAATCAGAATTTCCAGTTTACACCTGATATTCAAAGACAGATTCTGGTCACAGGAAAAGGTATTTTGGAATTTTGAAGGAGGTTTATCTTCATCAACTCTCCAGCTACAATAACCTATCTAAAATTCTTCATAAGTGTTATCAGTTGGGAGATACTAAGATTTCTTTGAAACCCTAATTTTAGAGAACATATTTTTCCTATTTTACACGTGTTTTCCAAGGATAGATTCTTGACAGCTGTAGAAGTATTTTATGAAAACAAGAGAGGTTTTTTTTCTAGACAGAATGGAATACAAAAACCTCCTTCAGTTTCAAAAAATATGTCATGGATGAGAAGATAAAGGCTTTTTCCCACGTGCTAATGTTCAAAGATCCTAAGCCTAAAAACAGGGAAACATGTCGCTTAATTTCTGGGGTTTATCATCAGAAGTAAGGTGACAACGTGGGAGGCTTCATCAAATTTGACATCATGAGGTTGCAATTGTCAAAGAAGGCATTGAATTTTTAGTTAAGGTGGTTTATTCATAACAAGGAGTTGTACTCCTAATTGTATTAGGACTCTAGGACTCTTAGTTAGCTGCCAGATGCATTTAAAGGTTTGTTTTATGGTTAGAATAGATGTCACTCATAGAAAATTTGAATTCTCTTGATGAGGGATGATGGAATACTTATTGTAAAATCTATATATGAAGCAAGAGAGGCAATGAGAAAGGGTTGGAAAATGAGATAGAAAAAGACTACTTTTGTAAATGTTGTGGAGGGACTGATATATACAGAAGCAGTTTGACTTTTTTGAAGCTGAGATTCGTAGTGTACTTTAGTGAGATTTATATTTTATCTTTGATATGTTTTACTTCCATAGTATTAATGCTTATCACTCATAATTCATGGAGGAACATGCTATGACTTCCTTTAAGTGTTAAACTATGATGAATTGAGTTCTTGGGTCTTATCTTTGGATTTTTTTCTTCAATGCTTTAATACTTATCACTCAGAATTCATGGTTACTCATGCTCTGACTTCCTTTGAGTATTAAAACTTTGATCAATCACTTTAAATACTTTCCTTTTGAATACCTTGATGTGTCATTACTCAGAATTCATGCCCACATGCTTTGACTCCTATGAACTTCAAGCTATTTAAACTTTCCTGAATGTGTTACTCTTTCATTAAAGTATATACAAGCCTCAGTTTTATAAGAAGAGCTATTTGTTATCTTTATATCTATCACTGACTCCATAGCCCAATGGTATCAAGTCTATGTCTTTCAACCTATAAACATATAAAATCACAAACCATAGAGTTAGCCATCTATCTATATCTTTGATCAATATCATTAACCCTTTGAGAGAGCCCTCTCAAGCTGAGGAGGCTAAGCCTTAGCTAAAATATTGGTTTGAAATAGTTACACTAAGATAGTCTGATCAGCAGCCTATCAGGGTCCTATTTTAGTGATAACAGTTTGGTGCATCTGTGAGGAGTCTAAAGATTACTCATTCCTGAAATTAAGAAGCTGAACATATGAAGGTCGTAAGAGCTCAGGAATCTTTTTGAGGCTGTAAAACTACCTTGGCGACTCCATTGTTGAAGAATTCAAAATTCGTAGATTCATGGTGATTCCACTGGAGTTATGAAGAACTCAGATGCTAGCATTCTTATTTCAAGGTATGCATGCATAAATCTTTTAGGAATTCATGTTTTCCCAAATCATTTTCCCAAGGATACATATTTTCTGAGGAATGGTCCAAAATTCAATGGAGAAGATTTGAGTTTAACTTTGAAGCATATATAAGATTTCTGTGATTTTACCGAGCTTCTTAGAGTCAAACATGAGGATGTTGTTCTATGATTCATTTCAAGGGAAATGTAAAAAGTGGATTGAAAGCTTTCCTGCCAAATCTATTAAGTCATTTGCAGACTTTTGGCTTATGTTTTTGGAGGAATGGATAGATAGAACAGAGTTGGTGGAAAAATCTCCTTCAATTCAAGGTTTCAAACAATGGAATGATGATCATATTAATGAAGAAATAGATGAAAATTTTTCTTTGTCCTTGTCGTCTTATCTAAAATCATTTGAGTGCAAGACAGAAGATAAGATGAAATTTTTGGATGAAGTTGCTAAGAACATTGAGAAAGACATTGAAGGTTTACAAGGTCAAATTCAATCATATAGTCTTCATGATCATGATCATACTTTTCAAAAGCTTTCTATGGCAAAATACAAAGAGAGGGTGTTGCTTCCTTTCTCTTTTAAGATTGAGGAAGAATACCTTATTTTTGAAAATCAATTTGAGGAGCAGTTTGAGAGCGCATGGCTGAAGCCTTATGCAGATGATCAAAGTATTGGTGAGTTGTCCAAAGCTGTAGAATATCACAAGAAACATCAAACTCACCATGTGTTTTTTGACCCTATAGCTGACTACATGGAAAAGATTCGATGTTTAGGCTTCCAGTTATATTTTCATCTTGAAGAACAGTTACACCTCATGCTGCCTTGGTTATTTCAGTATCTGGTTTATTTTTTCTTCAAGCACAATCAAGAGATTCAAGTGTCAGATCAGATCAATGACTGGCTTCATTGGAAGTTTCATGTTCCTTGAGCTACAAGTGGAGATTGCAGCTGATAGGGTAGGTAGGGATGTGCAAATAAGCTCAAGGTAGGTTGACTGAGCATCTATTTCAGTAGGTACAATTTGAATTCCTCTTATAGAAATCATTAAAGGCTTGAGGAGCAAATTGGGCAGAGGTTCAAAGTTTTATTCTAGAAGATGGATAGTGGCACTGGAGCTACAGGTTCTTAGTGTACCACAAGGGCACACTATCCCTAGTGGAGCCACTGTTATCACCCTAAAATTTTGTAAAACTTGGACAGTTTACATTTGTTCCTAAGTCATAATGTTAGATGGTGGTTAAGTCACTTTTGTGGTTTTTAGAGTCCAAGTTAGAGGGTTAGAGTCTCATTTCCATCATCAAATAAATTTCAACAACCTTTTTTTACACTTTATGGGTCCGATATCATGTTTTGAAAGTCATATGTTTAGCCATTTAAAAAAAAAATGAAAATAGCTACGAATCCATGTTTTCGTAGCATAGACAGTGTAAAAAACCAGTTTTGCGCTATGAAATCACTGAAGCAGTGTTTTTTCAACAGAAAAAAACTATTTTAGGTAGTCAACTTCCAGGAGGTTGTTTGAGCAGCTGAATGCATATTTTGGAAAACTGAAAGAGGTTTTTATTCCTAACATACTGAACTACAAAAACCTCTTACAGTTTCTTCAAATTAATTATGATGTGGGAGAAATATTGTAGAAGTCTTTTAAAAACCAAGAGAGGTTTTTGTTCTAGATAGCATGGACTACAAAAACCTCCTTCAATTTCATAAAATATGTCATGATTTAGAAGATAAGGGCTCTGTCCCACGTGCTAATGTTCAAAGATCCTAAACCTAAAAATAGGGATACATGTTCCCTAGTTTCTAGGGTTTATCATTAGCAGTAAGGTGACAACGTGAGAGGCTTCATCAAATTTGACCTCATGAGGTTGCAACTGTCAAAGAATGCATTCAATTTTTAGTTAAGGTGGTTTATTCATAACAAGGAGTTGTACTTGTAATTTTATTAGGACTCTAGGACTATTAGTTAGCTATCAAATGCATTTAAAGGTTTGTTTTATGGTTAGAATAAGTGTCACTCATAGCAAATTCGAATTCTCTTGATTAGGAATGATGGAATCCTTATTGTAAAAGCTATATATGAAGCAAGAGAGGAAATGAGAAAGGGTTGGAAAATGAGATAGAAAAAGACTACTTTTGTAAATACTGTGCAGGGACTGATATATATACAGAAGTAGTTTGACTTTTCTGAAGCTGAGATTCTTAGTGTACTTCACTGAGATTTATATTTTATCTTTGATATGTTTTACTTCTATAGTCTTAATGCTTATTACTCATAATTCATGGAGGAACATGCTCTGGCTTCCTTTAAGTATTAAACTATGGTTAATTGAGTTTTTGGGTCCTATCTTTGGATGTTTTTCTTCAATGTTTTAATACTTATCACTCAGAATTCATGGTTACTCATGCTTTGACTTCCTTTGAGTATTAAACTTTGATTAATCACTTTAAATACTTTCCTTTTGAATACCTTGATGTGTCATTACTCAGAATTCATGCCCACATGCTCTGACTCCTATGAACTTCAAGCTATTGAAACTTTCCTAAATGTGTTACTCTTTCATTGAAGTATATACAAGCCTCAGTTTTAAAAGAAGAGCTATTTGTTATCTTTATCTCTATCACTAACTCCATAGCCCAATGGTGGCAAGTCTCCATCTTTCAACCTATAAACATATAAAATAAAAAACCATAGAGTCAGCCATCTATCTATATCTTTAATCAACATCATTAACCCTTTGAGAGAGCCTTCTCAGGCTGAGGAGGTTAAGCCTTACCTAAAAGATTGGTTTGAAATAGTTACACTGAGATAGTTTGATTAGCAGCCTATTAGGGTCCTATTTTGGTGATAACAAAACCCATGGAAACACATCTAACGAACAATTAGAGGAAAGAGGATGCCACTTCAGGTGAAGTGGATGCTACCATTTATCGACAGCTAGTGGGTCCACTCATGTATCTTGTGAACACATCACCAGATATGTGATGTGCAGTGAACGAGCTAAGACATGCTATGGTTAGGTCAACCAAACTATTTTGGAAGGCAGCTAAGCATGTTTTACGGTACCTCACAGGCACTACCTAGTTTCGGCTATGGTATAGACGAGCAGAGGGAGTGAAGTTGCGTGGCTTCACAGATGCAAGTTGGGCACGATGTCCATTAGAACGAAAGAGTACATCAAGTGTATTTTTTAGTGTTGGGTTTGTAGTTGTTTCTTGGTATGACAGGAGGCAAAGATCTGTGGTGCTCAGCTAGACAGAAGCATAATACATGGTTGCAAGTCAAGAAACATGTGAGGTGATATGGATGAGAAAGATACTTGTTGGACTATTTGGTCAGATGATGGATCCAATTGTGATAATCAGACTTGCATCAATCTCTCTGAGAATCTTATATTTCATGATCAATCCAAGCATATAGATATCCAATACCAACATTTACGAGACTGTGTCTAGAGGTAGATGATGTTGCTACACTCCATTCTGATAGAGGAGTAAGATGTTGACATTTTGACAAAATCTTTGTCAAGAGGGAAGTTTGAATTCCTTAGGTGCAAGATAGGGATGGTTGATAATCCCTTTCTTGCAGAGAGGGAGTCTTAAAAAATGTAGCAAGAAATTCTCCATTTGATTTTTCCTTCATTAAATTGAGAAAATTGAATTTCCACATAAACAGACAGCTTGGATGCATTTAACTTGTGTGACTTGGCTTGTGTCACCTGGTTTACACAGTAAATTGAAGTTGGAGGAGTTATAGTTCAGTTAAGCATGTATGATTGTTAATTTGTAGCAATCAAAGTCAGTTATCTCAAGTTATTTTCAGTTAAACTAGTTCCAACTACTTAAGGAACTAGTGGAAGGCCAATTGTGCAATGGGACTTCAGTCAAACTCAGTGATCATCCAGTTAACTAATCAATCTAATGCATGGAGAATTCAAGTTCCCCGACTGTGGTGGAGATTCCAAGGTAGTGTAACATCAACTATAGACTAGCCTTGAGTGTATAGGTGTTGCATACAATCAGATGATCAACCTTGGGAATTTTGCAATCCATTTTGTAAAAATTCCTAAATAATAGGGGCCTAATTTCTCAAGGAATTGTACAAGGAAATATGGGCTCAAGCGGAGGTATAAATTTACTAAGTCTGGCTTAGAGCTTCTTAGTGAGCAGAGAAATAGGTTATTCACTTGTAGGTTGTGCTCAATTGAGAAAATAAATTGCAATACATTTCTGTTGATCATATTAGTGCAAACATACATTGGGGTTTTTAGCATATTGTTTTCCTTAGGAAACATTTTGTGTGCATGTGTGTTATTTCTTATTGCATGTATGAAATTTTGGTTCTAAATTGTGAATTAACTTCCATAGAGCAGTAGAGTAGGCTTGTGTCTTATGATTTTGATTAAAACTTCATGAGTAGTTGCAACTCTACACCATAATTTTTACAAGGATGGTGGAGGCAAATTACAGAATATTCCTTAGTAGACAATATGCCTACTTCAAAATATCTATGACAACTTTTGTGAAAAGAATACGTTGAGGATAAAAGATTGGATTTTCGAAGAATTAGTCACAAAATTCACAAGGGTGGTAATTTTGGTTGCAAGTGTGCAAGTAGATGGATTAAATGTAATTTTGGCTGCATGTGTGTAAGTAGACAAGTTACAGTTACTCCTTTTATTTTTGTCGATGATGTGTTACTATTTGGTAGATTGACCTCTTTGGATTGGTATTTTGACTCCTTATGAACAATATTAAATTTCATATGATTTACTCTTACCCAGATGATACATTGGTACTGGAGATTTATGATATTTTTGGTGTTATCTGCACTGCATTGGATGCAGATTTCAAATATCTTAGATTTATGATCCAACCTAATTGTTATGGAATTTACGATTGGAGCTGAATTATAGAGAAAATCCATTGTATACGTTTATCATGGGCACACAAGAGGCTCTCCCTAGGAGGCAAGTTGACTCTAGTTTGAGCAATCCTTCAGAGCATCTCTGTATATTGGCTTCATATTTTCGCTCTGCCTAAGAATATAAGTAAATGTATCTTTTCGGCTTCATCTTGGCATGGGACAATTTGTGTCGTAAAGGATAGAGTGGGCCTAGTTGGATTTTACTCTGTATGGAGGTGATGGATGACCAGAATCATCTATTTCTTTGATTCTCCAAAGTAAAATCAATTTGGAATGGTGTATTTAATATGTTCCATTTACAGGAAGATTAGAACTACTCTTTTGTGGTTTATTGTATTTGGCACTAGATTATTGAATATAAAACATTTGGACCACTTCCAATATACATTGGGGGTTCGACACAAAGGATGCATTACTGTCCCAAGCTCCTATGCTGTGATACATCCACCTCCGTCCTTGTCAAAAAAGCTAAAGGCCTCCCTGAACTTAGACATAACCTCCATCCCATATTCCTTTAGTAGATAAAACCCTTCTCTCATTTTCTGACCATGCCAATCTACCATCCATCACATATTCTCTCATGAGCCCTATGTAAACAACCATTTCATTCAAGGATGGGGATTTTGATGCCTACTCTAACCAAATTTGTTAGATACTTTCCCCCCTTTCTTGCTTATGGTTTCTTGAATTGGCCTCCTCTAAATATTCCCTACTCTCCCTAAATTATTTGAAAGGTATCCTTTGGCTACTAACCTCATTTTACCAGAGATCCTTGACATGTCTCTTGAAATTTTGATTCAGCCCCATGAACTATTTTATGCTAGTGAGTAGAAAGCTTTAGATTTATTTTCCACATATTCATTGATGACGAAACACTATACCACTACTTCTAAGAATCTTGTGGTTACTATCACTATAATAAATGTGTATTGTATTTTAGAGGAGATAAGAATTGCACATTGCCCTTTGGGACACTCCAAAAATATTTTGATGCACCCTATTTGTCTAGCACTCTAGTATACTTTATAACCTTAATTCCCATTCCATGTTCGTCCATGTGGATGCACTTTATGATGTTCTAGGACAACCTAATGTCCTTGTCAACTCTCTCTCATCTTCCTTGTCATGTTTTCTAGGACTTGTGTATAGTCCCACCATATGATTCACCCAATCCCTAAATTGGGGTTTAGTGGTATTTCAATTAATTATTAGATGATCATGGTGGGCCATAATTCGAGGTTAAATGCTATGACTCTTCATTGGATGTTATTGGAGATACTTTAGGAGACACCTCTTTGGCTAAAGGGTCAATGAAGGATTTTGAATTCAATATCAAACCATCAACCATATCCTCAACATATCGAACCAACAATCAAGAAGACAACTGAGGTGAAGCATGGGAATCCTCTCGCCCACGTTGTTCAGAATATATATCAATCTATGAATGCCTCTACACTCCACCAACTGTGCATCAATAAAAATTATGTTTGCCCCATTGTCCACCAATATGGATACACATTGTCCCAAAATTGTGCCTCTGATTGCCAAAATTGTAAAATTGGGATTTTCCATGTCAAAATTTTAATTCAAGACCGACCATGCATTGGAAGGCCATTAACACAATATTAGGACATAAAAATTGAATAATTGGCACAATACCAAATACAATACATACATTGAGTTTTGTCTCACAAGGTATTTAGATGCTAATTGAGCAAGTTCACACAAAGAGAGAAACGCAATGTCATGATACATTGTTCAATTTGTAATCAAGAGCATTATCTTGGATAAGGGAGAAGTAAAATTTAGTTGCTTTCTCATATACAAAGGCAAAGTTATGAATCAATTTCAAATGCCTTTGATGAAGCAATGTTGTTGTAAAGGGTGTTAGAAAGCTTGCATTGTAGGCAAGGCCCTCACATGATACTAGATTGTGTTAACCATGTCCAATGATCTCAAATTTCATGAGAATGTTCAATGAGTGACCATAAATGAGGGGTGTCAGAGTGGATCATAATCATAGCTTATAGTGGATGATTGTCATCGTACATAACATCTGTAGTCGAAGTCATTTTCTTGGTGCCCAATATTGGTGAATCATTGTATTACATCATGGTAGCATATCTTTCCTTTTTCAAAGTAAAAAGATATTGAAAATAAATTAAGTTATGTATTATGCAAATGTTCAATATTGTTGTGTTGTGAGTTTTTTTCATATTATATGTATCATATATCTATAATCACTTATTTCAAGCCTACATTAAGAAATAAATGAAGAGGTGTAGGGCCTTTTCATAATAAGGACTCCCACCAACTCCTCATCTCAATGAACAACATATAAGGTCAATTAGCTTAGCCATTGACATGCACATTCCATTGTCACTATTAGTGACATGTTAGGTTGGATATTAATATGTATTTTTAATTAACATTATTTAGGAGGCTAACTAAATCAACATGCATGTTTGACTGCAATTGTGGGAGATATGTTAGATAGGTCAACCCCATCAACAACATTTATGTTTAATTGCACATGTTAGAGGCATGACAAAATGGTCAATTGATTAGTAACATGTACATTTTGGGTATCACTATTAAAGTTGTGTTAGGTTGGTTAGCTTGTTCAATGACTTGTATGTCTGGTTACAATTATTAAAGCCTCACTTGATTGTTTAATGCAGTAAATGGAGTGTAAGTCTAGTTACCATTGTCGAAGGCATGTTTTGTTGGTTAAATGATTTAACATCATATACATTCAACTATGATTGTTAGAGCCATCCAAGTCTATTAAACCCATTTAAAGTAGTGCATAACATCGATGGGGGCTTGCTTATTGCATTGTGTGTGAGTATAGTGTGTTATTTTTTTGTAAGTCGAAGATTTTTCATTAATAAAAAATAATGTACAAGGGCGTCAAAATGCATGGCTTATAATTATTTATATATTTAATGTAATATGTCTTTCATTAAGAAGAGGAAACAAACTTTGGGGGATAGGGGAAATGGCATTGTCTAGGGGAAACGTCGATCTCATCTATCTCATCTTCACTCTCCCTTCCCTATCATTAACATCCCTCTCCTTTTTTTCTTTATCCACCAACACCAATAATAGACTTTTGGTGAAGAAGTAGCATTAGATGACTCAGGACGAGGGTTAGAGCTCATATGTTTATCTTAGGTTTCTCCTTGGGGTTTCTGAGCTTATGTATCTTACTTTAAATTCTTCTTAAACATCTGAACAATATCATTTCCCATCTCTTGTTCATGAAACTTTAGCTTGCGAGCACAATATTCATCCTAAATTTCCTTTGAAGATTCATGTAGCCATTTTGCACCGAGGCCTATTCCTAGGGGGGAGATTGGGAGGATCTACATTTGTCAATAGACCTTTTTATTGCTGTCCCATGCCGCCCCAAACTTTATAGCCAATGTTTGTAGCCAAGATATACCCTCTTCCATATGTAAACTATTTATCAGATTGATAAAAAGAGAAGACTGAGCTCTTCCATGAGCTTTTATTTGAATATGAGAATGACAGCGAAATGTTCATTTTTAATTGTACACCTAAACAAGCTTAGAGACCCTTCCACCTCACTTGCTTAAAATATGGACTCAAACCATGGCAGAATGTGACATTTGAAGCGTGTCACTCTAGTCCCTTTGACAAGGAGTGACATGACACCTTTTGTGAAATAGCAACAAGAGACTGTCGCCTCTTGCCCCTTTGAAAGTGGTGAAACTCTTTAGAAAAAGGGTAAATCTCTAAAAACATCATGGAAAAAGGTTTCCAAAAATTTAAGAATGATTCCATTTTATTGAATCACTACTACAAGAGACTATTGCCTCTTCCCCCTTTGAAAAAGGTGAAACTGTCTAGAAAAAAATATATATGAAAACATCGTGAAAAAAAGTTTCCAAAGCATTTAAAAATGATTCCATTCAATTGAATCACTACTACATGAATTCATCTTAAAATTTCATTTTATTTATTAAATTTATCATAATCAAAATTCCCCATGGAAGACATTGAGAGGCATTAGAATATATATATTTTTTTTCATAAGAGCTTGTTAAAACATACCATGGCAATTTAATAACTTTATTTAAGACATTTTTTCTCCCGCGTACCTGTCACCAAATAATATTTCAAGGTGGGCGATGCAATTTTATTTCAAACCCTCAAGGAGCACCCTCATGGAGCTTTCAAGAATGGAAGAAGAACAATGGGTGATGGAATTTTGTTCATACCCTGGATTTTTTAATTCTGGAGAAGGTTTCATAAATTTTGTTCAAACCATGAATTTTTGAATTTTGGAGAATGTTTCAGCAATGGAGACCAACGTTTTTCTACGGGTATCCTATTTTTCCCTTCTAGTTTGATAGAGGCAGGGGATTGTTGGGGTTTTGTGTAGGCAACAGGACACCTAACTGGAACTTGTGCGGCTCCTTGATTTCGCTATGGAACCCCAGACCCACATAAGGTTCAAAAAGGGCTTTTCCTTTCCACCGTCACCCAAAAAATGCCCCTCTCTCTATAGGTTGTCACCTTCTCCTCCAAGGCAATGAAAGAGGTTGATAGACCTATTCTAGAAATTCTGGACTTGAGTAACTGATGAAAAAGCTTCAGTTATTGGACATAACTTCAGAATCATACATTTTCCCTAGCACAAGCAACAAAAACCCCTCTAAGGTTGCTACAGCAAAGGCCATTGATAAATCTAGGGAAGAGGGAAAAAAAATAAATGGTGCCCGTCGACCCGCCAAGCCTTGGGAAAGAAATTTCGACTGTATCCATTTCTCGCAATGATAAGTCTCTATCCGACTCCAGTTCTATTATCAAATTTATGTCTTTGGAAGATTTGATGGTTATTGAAACCAGAGTAAATTAAAGGAAAGGAAAAACCTTAGTAAATTAAATTCAGTAGACTTCTTTGACTAAGACTGATTTTATCCTAGCTTTACTGATGGAATGCAAATTTGGTAGCTATGAAAAATAATGTGCAACATGCACCGAGCATGTGTACTAGAAATTACTAATTAGAGTATATAAAGGTTTTTTAAACCCAAGATGTAAAAATCATATAAAAAGTGATGGATCTAGGCTAAACCCACGTGTGTGTCCTGATTGCCTCAATGAGTTGATATGAGAGGAAATGTTGAGATGAATTTAGCTTAGACACCAATAAAAGTCATACCTATTTAAATGAGATTTTAGAACATTGTGTTTCATATTTCAAGATCCTTGAAATGATCTTTATTTGTCATGGACCCCCTTTCCTTTGATACCAGAATCTCAGAGACGCACAAAGGTTGATCCTTTACCTTCAATAAGCATCTACCCAACGGAAAACCATGAACACTATTTTTCAAACCCTCTTGATTGATGTCCAAGGGCCAAGGATACTTCACCTCTTGTAGCCTTTTATACTTCTCTGTGAGATAGACAAAGCCCTAATACAAGGCCGAAGGCATGTCAATGAGCTCAAGAATAATATTATATATATGAGCTTAGATGCTAGGAAATTTATAGCTTCAGATATGATTTTATATAAACGTGTAACAGAGAAGGAATTCCAAGTGAGACACTATCTCCAAACCAAATTCAATTCAAGAGTGATTTCATAATAGAAGATTTGACCCTAAAGTAACCAAAGCTTCTTGGATGTAGTCATGAAAAAAGGCCTTAGATATAGACCATTTGACCAAGAATTTGACAGAGAGCTATATCTTAGAGATGCTTGATTGATGAGGCCTTGATCTCATTTCCTTTCTAGGATCTACAACCTAGAATTTTGTAGTAGGAGTTTCAGTGCTTCACGATGACTGATCTTTGAAGAGGAAGGAGGTTAGTGTTGTCAGAAAACTTCCTGTGATTTCTTTCTTCCTTGCTTGGGCTTGCCCTCACCTTAGCTCTAATACCTTGCCCTCACCTTAACTTTGATACCATTCTAGCAGGGCAAGCTATAGATGACAACAATAGAGGTAAGAAGTTGTAGATTCCCGTGTTTTCTGTCTTTTATCTTCTAGAACATCATATGTTTTATTGCCAATTTATGCTAAATTTAAAATTGGCATACTGATCTAAGAAGAGGATTTACAATGCTAATAAGCTCTTCTGTAGTCCATGTTGCCACACTCGAGTCTTGTTAAAGGACCAACTGTTTCTTGTGCAAAATTCGAAGCAGACAACATATAACATGTTTTTTGAGAATCAAAACAACTTCTAGAAGTTCTATGACATTAATCCAACACTATGTTTATAAATCGGTTCATACTAATGGACACAAGATGTGTAAAACGTATTCTTTAACAAAACATTTCTCTGTCGGCTGGTTTAAAGCTTATAGCCTTATTCATATCTTGAAGAAAGGGTACTTGCTTCCCTTTCACTTCATATGTATATGAATACCCAGTTTTGTAAGAACCCATAACCATGAATATTATACCAACTCCCTATGGTTAGTGCATCAATAATGTAAGTGTAACACTCATCCATGTGGTATTCATAAGGTATTTAGGTAAGGTTTTACTAACACTGGCATCCCAGACCATTAAGATCTATCCATGGCCTCAAATGATTTATTTCCTTTACCCAATAGAACACTCATCATTTCTCTCCCCTAATAATAAAATTTTTTCTCTTCATTCTGAATGAGAAATCAATCAACACGTCACCATTTTAAATGTTAGATCACAATATGTTTAGCTTCTCTCTTGTGCTTACACTCTAGCATTCTCGCATATTTAGAATCATGAATCTTAAACACATGCTCATGATGTGCATTCAGGGAGGCATAATTCACCCTTGCTTTGCATCAAATTACCCCCCAGCATTCCCTTTAGCTTTACATGCCTCAATGCAAGGCATGCGAAGTCGGTACCTACTCAATTAAATTAGTAAGTTGAGGGGTGTCATATATACCCAATGCTACCTACCTGTTCTTCCTCTTCCTATGTCGTAGTGTATGAACAGTCAGCTAGACTGGTGAGGATCCCCATTAATAATAACATCTATGTTGGCATCAGAATCAGAATGACGTGTTTCCCTTAATCATAGTTTTGGTTTTTTAACCAAAAAGGCTAAGAGAGATAGAGACCCTCAAATTTGTCTACTTCCGGCCCCTATGCCCATTTTCATCTAGGGTTTTACCATGTCAGTGTCCCTTACTTTCTCAAAAACTGCATGAAATCAGTTGATCTATCCATTTCGTAATGCCTTTGGTAAATTTTTCTATCAAATGCTCTAAAGTATATATGAGATCTAAGCGTTTTTTTGGTTGTTGCTGAATTCATATATTTCTGCTAACCATGATATGGGTTTGGTGTAGAGGATTATGATTGTGTAAGGGTTGCATTGCTCGATATCTGTTTAGGAGGAGGAGAAGGAGAAAAGTGGTGTTAGGGTTGAGAGCTAAAGATGCTTGTGAAAAGAGGAGTTGCGTGGAATGGAGGGTGGCAGGGCCACCAGCATGGTAGAAATGGAGGATGGGGAGGTCGGGGTTTTCATCATCAAATAGCTGTGGTGGGCTTCCTTGTTATCTTTGTGGTCATGCCATTGGTTTTTTTGGCAGCTAGGTTTCGTCACTCCACATCTACATCTTCAACTGGTAAGCTTCTTCCTTCCCTCCTCCCTCGCTGGTAAGCTTCTTGCTACCCTCCTCCCTCGCTAGTAAGCTTCTTCCTGCCCTCATCCCTCGTCAACTTGCTTCTGTCTCTTTTTTTGGGGTGATTCATTGTTTAATTTATCTTTATTGGCAAGCATGCCCTTTCTTAATCTGGTAGTATTACAATGAAGTGTAGACTTCTTACAACATTCAAGTAAGATCTCCATTGCAATGAAGTGTAGTCGTCTTATACTATTTTAGAAATATCCCTTTCATTGAGAACCCATTGAACAATGTATTTATGTGATTTGAGCCTTGGCGGGGAATTATCATCGCTACCGGTTAACCATTGAACCAATACCCCATGGAATTGCTTCGAAATTTGATTTTCCTTCACCACCCCTAGTTAACCATTGAACCAAAACCCCATGGACCTACTTTAGAATTTGATTTTCCTTTTAGCTTTTTAAGGATCTGAAGGCACAGATGTTATCAAACTTACTTTCCTTGCTTATTGTCAAAAGTTTAGCACCTCTAGCATTTTTCCTGACATTTTGTGAGTTTTCTTTATAGGTTTCCTTTCATTTGATCTGTGTGAAGCTGTGAACTCCATCTCTGCATTAACATAGTACAATACCTACTAGGAGAAAGATTCAAAGTTTGTACACCTCTCATGCAAGAGCAAAGGTTTTACCAACTGCCCCTAGGGTAATTTCCCTTGCCAAAGATAATGAAACCATTTTTCCCAATAACAAGAAATAACAATGCTCTTTCCATTTTTTAACAAAGGGAAATGCATGTGACTCGTAAATTTGCTAGGAAATTGCTTGGTGAATTCGCTAGGCACTCCTCATTCTAAGTAGGATGGTACTGAGTGTGCACTGGATTCTGCATAAGCTAGATGGGTATTATAAAAATATATTTGTTAAGGGTTCAGTTCAACATCTTACTCATGGGAATTGAATCTTGTGGGAATTGAATCTAGGTGGCAAGGGTAACAATCATTCTTCCCCTCCACTCATTATCCAAGCCAGACCCACTTTCCATCCATAAAGTTAAATCTACTTCTCATCAGTCAAGCTAAAACCAGTTCTGACCCAATTCACAACAACAATCTTGTTCACCAGCTACTTTCTGATATACATATCATTTTCACAATGTTCCCATAGTGTTCAGAGCACATTGGCCAAAACAAACGATAGATATTATACACACCATTTTATTATTGATGCGTAACGAAATCTCGATATTAGCATATGCATGATAGCAAAGCAACCCCGTTTTTAGCGTTTCAGTATTTTTATAGATATTCTTCTCCATTAAGTATTTCTACCTGACCTGTTATGCATTTTTTATCATTTAAAACAGCAGGGCACAACTTCTTAGGAGATGGATCTATTAGAATGGTATTCTCTTTCCACATCTTGAAAACCAATTCTACTTTTCTATGGCCACTTTGTTCTTTTTCGGGATCTGGGCAATGCACTTGCACTTATGTTAATTTAATCCCAGAAAATAAATAATGTCCCTAAACTGAAATTTAATCGACCTGAGTGGATTGAAATAGAGAGGAATTATTGAGGACACTGGAGCTCTGTCATATGTTTAAAATCACTCTTATCTATTAATCTGTGGGGTTCACAGGAACATGCAGATGACTGGAGAAAGCAAAGTTTAACAGAGAGCATTGACTCTCTCTTCCCAAAGGAGGAAAGTATAAGAAACCTGTTGCATTTGGATATCTTAAATTTGATTTCTCCCCTATTGAGCAGAGAATTGAAAATAAATTTTATTTACTGGGTCGGTGATTTATGTCATAACAACTATCACAAAGGACTCGGGAAAGCTAAACTTAAATATTGTTGGACGGAATGACTTGTTGGATGGAATGACTTATCTTCCTCATGGGTATTAGAAAAGCCCTCTGAAGTAAACCAAATGGATATTACTAACTCTGAGGTACGATTGGTGAAGATTTTGGTTATGTTATCTATTGAACATGTAAGGAAACCTATGTGATGATGATCTATGTAGTTGAGTAGGGTTGTATTAAGAAGGAAGTGAAAACTGACATTGGCAGGGGTGCTTCTCTATTTCTAACGGTGTACATCAAGCAGAGGCAAACGAATTTTGGAGACAGCTCAGAAAAGTTACATTCACAACAAGATGGTGTGATCTTCAATAAAGAAGGCAAGAAAAATCCCGAGGGGGGTAAAATGAATGACAAGGTGCAGAAAAAAACTTCCAATGACGAAGAACTTCTTATGAGGTTTCAAGAGGATGACACAGGAAGTGAACATCGAGACGTCAAAGAGAATGCTCTTGATGGTAAATTTTGATTTTCCCTAGTTAACTAATCTATGATGTTGGTAGCCTACTATAAGGTAATGTTTAGTCAAATTCCTAGGACAATGGTTGTTGTAATGAAACCATTTGCAGCTTGAAGAAAGTCCAACAAAAGTTTCACAGAGGGTAAAATTCTTTGCTGCACTAGATCGCTACTTTTTGTTCTCATGGAAAACTGAATTGTTATATTATTTTCCAAAATCCTTTTTGAATGTTACTTCTTCAATAGAAAAAATTTATATTTCTTAGATTTTAGCATAGTATGCTTTAATTTATAGTAGTTTAATGCTTACAACAATTGAGACAAAAGAGGAGGGAGAAAAGGTCAACAGAGTTGATTCAATAGGATGAAGAAAAACGAGTTGAGCTTGAAAATGCAGCAATTAAATGTTCCAAGGAGGTATATTCTGCTGTCCTAGAAAAATACTGCGTTTGGAGGCTTGAGAATGAGAACGAGAATTTTGACTCCACTGTTAGATTGATGCGAGACCAACTGATCATGGCTAGGGTGTATTCAAGCACTTCCCAGGCTAGGAATAATCTTGATTTATACCATGAATTGATGCTTCGTATTAAAGAATGTTAGCGTACATTGGGTGAGGCTAATGCAGATTCTGATCTACCTCAAAGGTAATATTTTTCACATTGGTTGCTTCTAAATCAAGAGTAGTAAGTGCTTCCATTTGCATTTGGTGTTCATATCATTTGTTTCTTTTAAAGTTGTAGTCTGTTTGTCAATCTTTCTGCTTTTCATTCTCTTTTTCATGGCCGATAATTGATATGAATGTTTCAGTTCACCTGAGAAGATCAAGGCTATGGGTCATGTCATATCCAGGGCTAAAGAACAATTTTATGACTGTGGGATAGTAACAAAGAATTTGTGAGCCATGCTTCACTCTACAGACAAGCAAGTAAGGACCTTGGAAGAGCAAAGTACATTTTTAAGTCAACTGGCAGTAAAGACTATTCCCAAGGGCATGAATTGTTTGTTCATGCAATTGACCATGGATTATTACTTGCTTGCCCTTGAAAAGTGAAATTTCCTAAGAAGGAGGATCCAACTCTTTATCACTATGCATTATTTTTTGACAATGTATTGGCTGCATCTGTGGTTGTGAATTCAACTGGGATGAATGCTAAGGTGAAGTGTTATGAATTTAAAATATTCTAAAGTTTGGAAGTCCAACAGTTTTGCTGCATTTTACATTTACTATTTGGATCTCATTGTGGGTGATTTACTTGTGTTTGCAGGAATCTTAAAAACATGTATTTCATCTTGTCACAGACAAGTTAAATTTTGGGGCCATGAAAATGTGGTTTTTACTTAATCCCCCAAGGAAAGCTGCAATACATGTAGAAAATGTTGATGATTTTAAATGGCTCAATTCCTCCTATTTCCCTGTGCTTCGCCAACTTGAATCTGCAGCTATGAAAGAGTATTATTTCAACCCAAATCACTCGACTACACTCTCAGCAGGTTCCTCCAATTTGAAATATATAAATCAAAATATTTATCCATGCTAAATCATCTTCATTTCTTTCTTCCACAAGTTTATCCCAAACTGGACAAGATCCTTTTCTGGGATGATGATATTTTGGTGCAGAAAGATTTGATGCCCTTGTGGTCAATAGATCTTCATGGAAAGGTTAATGGTTTAGTGGAAATTTGTGTAGAAAGCTTTCGTCATTTTGACAAATACCTTAATTCTTCCAATCCGCACATAGCCAGGCACTTTGATCCTAATGCTTGTTGTTGGGCATATGGGATAAATGTATTTGATCTCAAGGAATGGAAGAAACACGATATAACTGGAATATATCACAAGTGGAAGAACATGGTAAGTGTGTAGTGTGGTTTATTTATGTTAATTCTTGTGATGCTTACTTTAAAGTATTTGAAGTAAATCTGAAGTAATTAGCTAGAAAACTTAATGGGTTTTTCTTTGTTCGATTTCTAAGTTTTTCTTTTATTATATGTTAGAATGAGGATAGAGTGTTGTGGAAGCTTGGAACACTACCCTCTTGATTTTCACATTGGAGCCCACCACAGCTATTCAATGATGAAAACCCCAACCTCCCCATCCTCCATTTCTACCACGCTGGTAGCCTTGCCACCCTCCATTCCACACACCTCCTCTTTTCACAGGCATCTTTAGCTCTCACCATAACACCACTTTTCTCCTTCTCCTCCTCCTAAACAGATATCGAGAAATGCAACCCTTACTCAATCATAATCCTCTACGTCAAACCCATATCATGGTTAGCAGAAATATATGAAGTCGGCAACAACCAAAAAAACCCTTAGATCTCATATATACTTCAGAGCATTTGATAGAAAAATTTACCAAAGTTATTGCGAAATGGATAGATCAACTGATTTCATGTAGTTTTGAGAAAGAAAGGGACAATGACAAGGTAAAAACCTAGACGAAAATGGGCATAGGGGCCGGAAGTAGACAGATTTGAGGGTCTCTATCTCTGTTAGCCTTTTCGAGTAAAAAACCAAAGCATATAATTAAGCAAAACACGTCATTCGGATTTATATGCCAGCATAGATGTTATTATTAATGGGGATCCTCACAAGTCTGGATAACTTTTCATACACTACGACATAGGAAGAGGAAGAACAGGTAGGCAACGTTGGGTATATATGACACCCCTCAACTTACTAATTTAACTGAGTAGGTAGTGACTTGGCATGCCTTTCATTGAGGCATGTAAAAGGAAAGGGAATGCTAGGGGTTAATTTGATGCAAAGAAAGGGTGAATTATGCCTCCCTGAATGCACGTCATGAGACTCTGTTTAAGATTCACGATTCTGAAGCTACGAGAATACTAGAGTGTAAGCACAAGAGAGAAGCTAAACATATTGTGATCTAAAATTTAAAATGGTGACTTGTTGATTTATTTCTCATTCAGAATGAAGAGAAAAAATTTGATGATTGGGGGAGAGAAATGATGAGTGTTCTATTGAGTAAAGGAAATACATCATTTTGAGGCCGTGGATAGATCTTAATGGTCTGGGATGCCAGTGTTAGTAAAATCTTACCTAATTGCCTTGTGACTGCCACATGGATGAGTGTTACACTTACATTAATGATGCACTAACCATAGGGAGTTAGTATAATATACCTATAAAGTGAAAGGGAAGCAAGTACCCTTTCTTCAAGATAGGAGTAAGGTTGTAAGCTTTAAACTAGCTGACAAAGATTTTTTTTTTAAAGAATACATTTAACACATCATGTGTCCATTAGTATGAACCAATTTATAAACGTAGTGTTAGATTAATGTCATAGCACTTCTAGAAATTGTTTTGATTCTTAGAAAACATGTTGTATGTTGTCGTTTGCTTCAAATTTTGCACAAGAAACAGTTGGTCCTTTAACAAGAATTGAGTGTGCCAACATGGACTGAAGAAGAGGTTATTAACATTGCAAACCCTCTTCTCAAATCAGTATGTCAATTTCAAATTTAGCAGAAATTGGCAATAAAACATATGATGTTATAGAAGCTAAAAGATAGACAACATAGGAATCTACAACTTCTTACCTCTATTGCTCTCATGTTTAGCTTACCCCACCAGAATGGTATCAAAGTTAAGGTGAGGGCAAGGTATCAGAGCTATGGTGAGGGCAAGCCCAAGCAAGGAAGAAAAAAATCACTAGAAGTTTTCTGACAACACTGACCTCCTTCCTCTTCAAAGATCAGTCATCGTGAAGCACTGAAACTCCTACGGTAAAATTCTAGGTTGCAAATCCCAGAAAGGAAATGAGATCAAGGCCTCATCAATCGAGCATCTCTAGGATAGAGCTCTCTATCAAATTGTTGGTAAAATCATCTATATCTAAGGCCTTTTGTCATGACTACAGCCAGGAATCTTTGGTTGCTTTAGGGTCAAATCTTCTATTATGAAATCACCCTTGAATTGAATTTGGTTTGGAGATAGTGTCTCACTCAGAATTCCATCTTTGTTGCAGGTTTATATAAAATCATATCTGAAGCTATAAAGTTCCTAGCATCTAAGCTCATATATATAATATTATTCTTGAGCTCAGTGACATGCCTTAGGCCTTGTATTAGGGCTTTGTTTGTCTCACAGAGAAGTCTAAAAGGCTACAAAAGGTGAAGTATCCTCAGCCCTTGGACATCAATCAAGAGGGTTTGAAAAATAGTGTTCATGATTTTCCATTGGGTAGATGCTTATTGAAGGTAAAGGATCAACCTTTGTGCGTCTCTAAGATCTTGGTATCAAAGGAAAGGGGGTTGATGACAAATAAAGATCATTTCAAGGATCTTGAAATCTGAAACACAATGTCCTAAAGTCTCATTTAAATAGGTATGGTTGTTATTGGTGTCTAAGCCAAAATGCATCTGAACATTTCTTCTCATATCAACTCATTGAGGCAATCAGGACACACACGTGGGTTTAGCCTAGAGCCATCAATTTTTATATGATTTTTACATCTTGGGTTTAAAAAACCTTTATATACTCTAATTAGCAATTTCTAGTACCCATGCTCGGTGCATGCTACACATTACTTTTCATAGCTGCCAAATTTGCATTCCATCAGTTAAAGCTAGGATAGAATTAGTATTAGTCAAAGAAGTCTATTTTATTTGATGGATTCAAACTGAATTTAATTTACTATGGTTTTTCCTTTCCTTTAATTTACTCTGGTTTCAATAACCATCAAATCTTCCAAAGACAGAAATTTGATAATAGAACTAGAGTCAGATAGAGACTTACCGCTGCGAGAAATCGATACAGTCGAAAGTTCTTTCCCAAGGCTTGATGGGTCAACAAGCTCCATGAATTCTTTTCCCTCTTCCCCAAATTTATCAACAGCCTTTGCTGTAGCAGCCTCAGAGGGGTTTTTGTTGCCTGTGCTATACAAAATGTATGATTCTGAAGGGGATGTCCAACAACCGAATCTTTTTCATCAGTTAGTCGAGTCCAGAATTTCTGGAATAGGTCTATCAACCTCTTTCACTACCTTGGAGGAGAAGGCGACAACCTATTGAGAGAGGGGGGCATTTTTTGTGTGACGGTGGAAAGGAAAAGCCCTGTTTGAACCTTATGTGGGTTTGGGGTTCCATAGCGAAATCAAGGAGCCGCACAAGTTCTAGTTAGGTGTCCCGTTCCTTACACAAAACCCCAACAATCCCATTCCTCTATCAAACTAGAATGGAAAATTAGGATACTCGTAGCAAAACATTGGTCTCCATTGCTGAAACCTCCTCCAGAATTCAAAAATTCATGGTTTGAACAAAATTGTTGAAACCTTCTCCAGAATTCAAAAATCTAGGGTATGAACAAAATTGCGTCTCCCATTGTTCTTCTTCCATTCTTGAAAGCTCCTCGAGGGTGTTCCTTGAGGGTTTGAACAAAAATGGCATCGCCCACCTCAAAATTTTATTTGGTGACTGGTACACGGGAGACAAAATGTCTTAGATAAAGTTATTAAATTGCCATGGTATGTTTTAACAAGCCCTTATGAAAAAAAAATATATATATCTTCTAATGCCTCTCAATTTCTTCCAGGGGG
>APFE030391085.1:17190-30208 GCA_000404065.3 Pinus taeda | reverse complement strand
AAACGCGTCGACAAAGGTCTTTCTATATGTGATTTTCGCCGAAGCTCTTCTTATAACTAGGATGTACTTCATCTCCATGGTTCATTCAATCGTCGTATATTCATACGTATACATATACCTTTAACTCCCCATGCATCATAATGATTGTTGCTTTTGTTTTATTGGCTTACCCATAACCATGGTCTATTTTTTCTTGTTTTACCACCAACCATGCTCTTGGTTTTCTTAGCTTTCTCTCAACCTTTATTTTTTATGTATCTACAACAAACTGCTAGGAAATTAAAAAAACCTCTACAAGAATCCCTATGCATATGTTCTCTTTCTCTTTTGCAAACTTAAATGCTGGTGGTTTCCTACATATCATAGAGATGCTTCAAGTGGTTTTGGATGATAAAAAAACATCGTAGAAAGTGCTTTCTACATAACCAAAATATTCACATACAAGTTGTTTTGTCTTACCATAAACCTACACTATGTTGTAGTTTTCAGATTGCCACAAACTACATAGGATTACACATGCCGCATGATTGTTACATCATGAAAGACTTAGGTAAATACTACATGCATACCACGCACTTATATTCTCTAGGACAACTACATCAACTCAAAACAACACACCATAGAGTTACTTACAAACATAATGTGTGATTCACATTACAATATGATCATGAGTCTCTTCCACAACAATTAAAAAATTATAAAATTGATGTTCACCATAATTTGTCTTCCATTATTGTCATCTACATCATGGCCATAAGAATTGTGACGATCTATTCTTTTATTCTACATTAAGTATTGCATTTGTGTCTTCAGTGATGCATTTTTCAGTAAGGGGTTCTTCTTCTTCTTTTTGTACATGCACAGACAAACTCTTAGTACTCACAATTGATTATTTATTTCCATATTAAAGAAAATCCATATGTCAAATACATGGGTTCTATCCTTTGTATTCGGTAATTCTCTGGGAACCATATCCACCTACATGGTTCATCAACATGTTAAAGTATCTTTAACTTGGCACTTCACATTTTAAAAATATTTCATCTCATATTATCCCTTGATTCAAGACTCAATTCTCTTATCCCACATCAAGCTTAGCTAGAGGCCACTTGGCACCCTCATACATGTTTGACTAATTTTCATAACTTAATGACACATCCAATCTATAGATAAGATAGATGCATCGTACATGATTAGATACGCTATGAAACTAATGTATGTAGCTACGACTCAACAGAGCTTACAAACATCTAGGTAGACGACTTACTTATGACTAGATATTGAAAAATTGGACAAAAACTTATAGGGTGTCATACACAACTGATCATGCACCCCTTACAACACATCATTTCAATTCATGTAAAATAGGATCTTTAAATGCTTTACTAAATCCACACATACAAACACATTAACATCTCATCACTATGGATCACTTTTGGTTCACACATGTTGTTGCATGTGATGCTTCTCAATAGAACAAAGACTTTATTATGTTGTATAGTAGGAAATGTCTACACACATGAAGAAAACACAAGTTGCAGATTCCTCCTTGTCCTTTGTTGACAAGATAGGTATCTTCATCACCATCGTCTCCTTCTTGGTTCAATCTTGGATCTCCTTACATTGTTGTCATTTGTTAAAATCATGAAATCTAAAAAAAACTTCATTTTGACACCACAAATCTCAATATGTTTATTAATTTTAACTTCAAAATTCCTTCAAATATACTTTCTACCGTCTTTTTCATATAATCACATTCCCATGTGAATGGAATAGTAACATTCCAACTCTCCTTTTAATATAATTTCTTTCCCATGGGAATGGAATTTCCAAACACAATTATTTATGTCCTTCATGGAACCACTCATAAAACTATAGACCCTTTAAACACATTTACCAAAGCCATTCAAAATCCTAAGATGTTGTTTTAAAACAACACTTTGGTTTTCATCTCCTACGCACATATTTAAGTGATAACACATACCAGGGTATTAGCATGCCATTAAAAGTCGTATACCTTCATTTGGAAGTTGTACCCTTTTATCTATACACCAGAACGTCGTAGTCTAACTAAACTATTTTTTTTGCCTTGAAAATCAATGAAATTTTGACAATATTTTTACCTTTAACCGTCCAAAAATTCCTCCGCCTCAGTAGACAATAGCCACTAGAATTCTCTATAATTATCTGCGTCGAAATGGGCTAGCCACAGTGTCATTGCCTCGTGGTCTGGCATTGTTTGTGGTGGTCTCCATCCCGACTAACATTTCCTACGGTCATGTCAACCCTACGATCACAACACGCTCATCCATAATTTCTTCTACATGACATCGCTGAACTCCTTTGCACCATTGTTGCCTCAATGAAGAAGTCACACAAAAACAATCAAGTGGTATTTAATGCACTGGTGAAAATCCACACAAATAGGCTACACACAGAACTCTACGATGCCACAATTCCCATCGCAACTTGTGCTTTCCATTCATGTTTACTATTATAAAATTACCATGAAAATTATCTGTAACACCCATGGTCTTGTAAATAATTCTCTTTTAGATTTATTTTCTTACTATGTAAAACTTGGTTGTCCTGTAATAATTGTCTTCTACATTTCTTTTGTTACTATATAAAACTTGGTAATTCAGTCTCGTTTACGTGGGGAATGAATTTAAATATTAAATATTTAATTGTTATTAATTACTTTAATATTTTAGATTGGTCAAAGAAAAGATTTCAAAAGACACAAAAAAAAACAAACAAAGGCTTGAGTTTCTAGACTGTTAGCCAGATTTCCTTCCGAGGGATACTAAATAAAAATCTCAAATGGCAAAGACCACAAGTTCCTAAGAGAGGAAATAAGAGGAAAATAAAGAGAAATTGATAGGACACTGTCAAGAAGCAATTATACTGCACTAGGGTCTTCTTGAGCTAGCAGTAACCAATGGAAATCCTTGTAAAGGAGAAAAACCAATGGAAATCCTTGTAAAGGAAAAAATTCGGGATTTGAATGGTCATCTTGAGGTCCTAGAATAATTGTTGTCTGAGGGTGCTCTCGAAACCAAGAGGCTCCGGGGAGCCCTAGACGTTATTTTCAGTCTCACTTAGTCTCACAGGTTGGGTGGATAAAAATGTCTCTTATGGTATTTTTTACAGAGATAACCAGACAGATAAGTATAGTGTTAATAGAAATGCTCTTAATTTAATTTACTAAATGTTTAAGTAGGAAAAATTTGAGACTCTAAGTAAATCAAAAAAATTTCTTCTTGATTTCCTTGTCCATACTAGAAATTTTATTACCATGGATAGTCACATTAATTGAGGATTAACAGAGTAATAGGAATTGTGGAAAGAAAATATTTCAAATATGTATCCTTATATTGTATATAAATTTGTATCGATGTTATGCATGACATAAATATCTTTGGGTAGTGGTATGTTGGATTAATATTTTCTATGTAGACTATCTGAGCACAATGTGTAGGTGAAATAAAAACAAGAGTCGACCCTGGCCTAGTACTGACAGCAGATTGTGACATCTTCTACTCGTAAATAAAAGAAATTTCCCATATATATTTTGTGCTTTAGCATATGGCACCAAATGGGTTATTATCCAGTAAGAAAATTAAAGAAAGTACTTGGTAAATTCAAATAGTGTGAGCATATATAACAATGCGGGAACAGGTTAGTTAACCTTGTGAGCACGAGGGCCTTTCGGGAAAGTATTCCTTCTTCCTGGGTATGAAATAAAATCTTGGTCGCTGGAAGTCACACCCCTATTGGTATTGTGGGTAACCATTAACAATAAATTCCACGAACCAACATCAACTATGTTCAAATAAAAGAAGATGTTGAATATAGCATGTAGCATAAGCCTAAAAAAAATAAATTCATAGAGCCGAACAATAATGGGATGCATGGTAAACAATGGATGCTAAAAGAACATTATTTTAGATCAAGTAGTGGTATCAAGATGACATATAAGTTAGCTTTAATTTTAATATACAAAATAGCCACCACACCAGATGAAAACTTAATGTAATAACCTTGTTTGAGGAGTAACAACAACATACTATAAAGATAACGCCTTTTGGTAATTGTCGAAATAATAAACAATAATTTTACTAAAGAAATAAGTTACAAAGAACAACTAAGCCAAGGGGGAGAACCTCTATAATAATTTAAATGAATAAAAGACATTGTTTGCGAAAGAGACCCCAGTCTGTACGCAAAATGCTCTGCCACACATTCTCTAAAAAAACTCCTAAATGTTGCTGAAAGTTAAGAATTCGATACAAAATTATAGAGACAACTTCAACCATATGTTCAATAGAAAAAAATTAACAGGACAACCCTAGCTCGTGACTTCAGATAACTGGAGTTTTCAAGAATCGATAAAAACCTGATACAATAGCAACCATTTTAAAATAAGCCTCGGAACCTTGAAGATTGAGTCCAAAATTTGCGAGGATTAACTGAGAATAATAACATACCACAAGTCTTGTACCTATAAAAAAACAAAATAATCATCAGATATATAACCAAGATAAACTTGCAAAATTTGTCCATGTGAAACATGCAAGTATCCTTGAAAATCTCTCGTGAAATAAAGGACTTGACTTCAAATATAGCAATGTGAACATACCATTACATTGAATAATTACTTAAAGGCTTGTCGAAGATGACAACCATTGCACCATGGTAAAGAGTAAATTGATTAGAACCTAGGGTGAGAGGGTTTTCCTAAAACCTCGCAAGAAAACTGAATAATGACCATTCAGAGCAATTCCCTCACTTGAAAATGTGACGATGGTGTCATGTTCTCGGACCAAATGTTCCAAAGCTAAATTACAACCCTCCATGGCACCTGGATTTGTGAGTAGAAAGAATAGCACTGTAACATGGGATCTAAGAAAGAAAATGGCACCACGAAGACTCTGGGTAAATGAAATTGTGAATCTTAATTGGCCTGAAGGACAACGACTAGAGTTTAAGCCGAGGCATAATGGCAGTGCTAGTGAGGAGCTGGGGTAAGGGACAGTTACCATTAACTATTGCTCTACAACCTAAGTCATTCGATGAAAACACTAGCATGCATGAAACGCACCTCTAAAGCACCAATCACCTCATTTTCAATGAAACATTATCTCTGGAGAGTTCTTAACTCTTCCAGGGTTAATTATTGACTCGAGACAAGAAACCTAGGGTACCATATCATAGGCTGTACCACATGGGTTTATATTTAATCGCAGTGAAAACCATCATATGGGTACATGTATGAAGGGTGGGACCATATAAATAATCAACATATCAATAATTATTAAGTGAATGATTCCATAAGTTATAACTCCATTTTGTATCCCAATATGAATCATCAATTCTTGTGTATAGGTAAACATTTTTTTATGGTATGGGTAAAATATATAGTTTTGTTATAGGGACTATTACAAGTGGTATCAGAGGAAGGTTCCAATATTGTGGCCTATCTTGGGAAATGATTAATAAATACTTATGTTGTCAACAAAGAGTGTAGGAATAATGTGGAGGGGAGATGGAAGTTTACCTACTTATGAAATTAGCCGAGAGATATCGGTTTAATTGGATGGAAAACACCAAAACCCCACTGCCATGTTGTTGGAAACTTTTCAACTGTTAAGGACAAAAATGGCTTGTTTGCAACCAGATAATGATAGATTTAAGCGATATTAAGAAAATATATTAAAAAATATTTCTGATCACGAGAATCATAGAAACTCTATACCCATCTCTGGCAATGAAGGTAGGTATGAGGAGAAAATACAAAGAGATGAAAATGCTTCTAAAGGAAGTTACACCTAGAACACCGAAGGAGATAAGGGTGGGAATGAAGAGGAGTCTAGTAATGTGTCAGACCAATAGAAAAGTAATAAGAAGAAGACAAAGTTAAAAGGGGATTTCAAAAAGATAAAGCCCCCAACGTTTCACAGGGAAATGGAAGAAGAAGCTAAGGCATGGCTGATTAACATTAATAGATGCTTCCAAATTTATGAATATGATGACAACCTAAAGGTAGCAGGTGACTTGTGGAGACTTTGAGAAACACTTTAAGTAGAAGTATTTAACTGAGCTACTTTACGATGATAAGCAAAAAGAATTCTAGGACCTTCAATTGAAAAAACTATATATGGATGAGTTTGTGACCAAATTCACATCCCTGTTGAGGTATGTACCTTACATTCAGGAGGAGAACACTATTCAGTGTTTCATGAGTAGTATACCAGCGTTCATGAAAGAATGATTAGAGTTTGATATCACCAAGACCATAGACAAGGCTATTCAAAAAGCGTGAATAATTTATCAATAGATGAAGTCGAAGGGAGAAGGCAGTAAGAGTTGGGCTAGTAAGAAAATGCAGAACAATTCCCAAAACCTTAAAAATATGAAAACTAGGAGAACCAGAAATCTACACAAAAATCAATACAACAAAACTTGTAGAAGGAATGAAGAAAAATTTAAATCACAATGGGAATCAAAACAAGTGGAAGTCTCCACTAAACTTGACTTCATTTAATAGGAGAAACACCCATTACAATTTTGGGGTTATGGGGAGCCTCATTATTACAAAAATTGCCATCACTGCATAAGGACCAAATAGATTGCTGACATTCAAGAGGCCTCCACAATTGGTGAAGTGGTACACAACATACCAAAGCTAATTGCAACCTTGGATGATCATCAATTTGAATACCAACCCTCTATGATAGAGCTTAAAGGTAAAATATATAAACATGTTGTGTTCATTTTTATAGACCGAGGAGACAAATTAAGTTATGTGAGCCCTAAGATCATTGAAAAGCGTCATTTACAAACCTGTAAATTTAAGAGCCCTTAGTTAGTGCAACTGGCCACCCTGGAAAAAATAAGAGTGGCAACCAAAATAGATGACTACCCTGTTGAAATAGCAGATCAAAAAAATAATGTAAATATGAATGTGTTGCCTTTGGGGTCTTATGATATTTTAATCGAAATGGATTGGTTGGAAAAACATTGGTCATCAGTGAATTGTAAGGACAAAACCGTTAGTTACCACAATAAAAAGGGCATAAGACAGGAAATTCAAGGGGTCAAAAGACCAATAAAACGAAGGCTAATTACCACCTCCTAGTTAGGTAAATGCATTAGGAAGGGATGCCCAATTTATGCAGTGCAAGTGGGTTTTACTAATTCTTAAAATAAGACAGCCTCTTTAGAATGCTTACCAATCATTTTATATTTTGCTAATGTGCTTCTGGAAGAAATTCTAGGGCTACCTCCTAAGAGATATATTAATTTAACAATAAAATTAATTCTGGGGGTTGCACCTGTGTCAAAAAATCCTTACCGGATGAGTATTCCTGAACTAATTGAGCTTAAAATGAAATGGCAAGAATTACTCGACAAGGGCTACATCTGCCCAAGTGCCTCCCCATGGGGAGCGCCTGTCTTGTTTGTTAGGAAAAAGGATGATACTCTGAGACTCTGCATTGATTATTGATAACTTAACAAGTTGAAAATTAAGAATAAGTATCCCTTGCCCAGAATCGATGATTTATTTGATTCAATCAAAGGAGATTTGGTATTTTCTAAGATATATTTGTGGTCAGGTTACCATTAGATAAGGGTGAGGGAGGAGGACATTCCTAAAACCGCTTTTTAGACCCATTATTGTCATTATGAATTTTTGGTTTAGCCCTTTGGCCTTACCAACACTTTAGCAACATTTATGAGTCTTATGAACATTTTATTTCATCCCTATATTGATAAGTTTATCATAATCTTTATGGATGGCATTCTTATATACTCAAAGAATTTAGAGGAACAAAAAATGAATTTGAAAATAGTTTAGCCAACATTACGGGAACGTCAATTGTATGTTGAATATAGTAAGTGTGATTTCTATAAAGATCAGATTCAATATTTAGGACATATCATCTCTGTAGAAGGGATAGATATTGATATGGAGAAAATTAAAACTATTATGGAATGGCCTGATCCCACCAATTTTGTTGACATCTGATATTTCATGGGTTTAGCAAGATAATACCGACATTTTATTGAAGGATTCTCCAGAATAGCTTACCCTATTACCTCCTTGCAAATGAAAGGAAAATATTTCAACTGGATTGTTAATTGTCAATGTAGTTTTTAGTTACTAAAATATTTATTAACCACAGCTCCAGTGTTAAAAATAGAAGACCCTAATAAGGAGTTCATTGTTTGCATTGACGCATGTCAAGAAGGAGTGGATGGGGTACTGATGCAAGAAGTTAAATTTACTGCATATGAATCCTAGAAAATAAAGGAACATGAGCAGAGATATTTTGCTTATGACTTAGAATTAACTACAATTGCACATGATGTAAATGTGTGGAGACATTATTTTCTAGGAAAAATATTTGTGTTAATGATTGAACATAGCAACCTAACTAGTTTCTTTAAGAAACCTAATCTTAATGCATGACAAGGCAGGTGGAACACCTTTTTGAATTAATTTGATTTTGACATTAAGCACCTAAAATGGAAAGAAAATCAAGTAGTAGACACATTGAGTAGGAAGATGCATCATGTATATGAAATCTCATACATTCAAGCTGAGTTTAGTTTTTCATAATTGATTAAATAAATTGCGGATAAAGATCCACAATATTTGTTTTTATGGACATAAGCAAATAGCTCATGACAACAAACCAATTATGGCATAAATAAGGACAATTTATTGATATTTAAAGGGAGAATATATGTTCCAAATCAAGTGGTTGTTAGATAATTAATAGTGGATGAATTTCATAAGATACCCTATGTTGCCCATCACGGGTATAAAAAACAGTTCTCTGCTCTTAAGATATATTCCTTTTGGCTTGGAATGAGAAGAGCTATCATGGAATACTTGGCCAAATGTTTGTAGTGTCAGCAAGTTAAGGTTAAACACGAACATCCAACTATATTTTTTCACCTGCTACCCATTCCAGAATGGAAATGGGAGGTAATTTCTCTAGATTTTATCACTGGTTTTCCTAAAACTAAGAGGAATAATGATTCAATCATGGTTGTAGTAGAGAAGTTGAGTTAGGTATCCGATTTTATCCATGTCCAATCAACGTACAAAGCTGTGCAAATTGAAAACATATTTTTGTGCAATTTTTTTAGATTGTATGGAATTCTCAAAGTTATGATTTCTGATATAGATGTGAAATTCACAGCATCCTTTCAGAATGTAGAATTTTTGTAGATTTTTTATACAAATAAGCTAGCTTTGATACCATGTAGAACTTTTTTTACAAATCAGCTAGCTCTAATACCATGTAGAAATTTCCCACTTGTAGATCACTTGGTAATGCAATGTACTAAAGAAAAACACTTGATCTACTTCAAAAAAAAATTTAGCGGAAGCTTAATCAACCATGAGTAACATCAATAAGAACACATATAACTAATAAGAAGGAATCAATCACACATAACACAAAAGAATTTACCCGGGGAAACCACCTGCCTAAAATCCCATCTATGTATTATCATACAAGTGGAAATATAGTCTGGATTACACAAACCCTTAGCTCAGAAGCTATCCAGCTCTCAGTACAATCCCTCTATTGCTCATAGACAGTCGAAGGATTCTCACAAAACTTTTCCTCTACCCTCCAAGCCTCCTATTTCCTTCTGCCATTTCCTTGGGGTCCAGTGATGTCACATGTGTGAATTGGCTTCTTCACACATTCACTAACCTCTGATCTAACTTCACAAACCCGAAGTAGATAAATCCTCATCATGGATGAACTTCCTTTATAGGAAAAATATTCATCCAACTCATAGTACACTATCCCTTCTCTGATATCAACTAGGTCTCTATCTAAATTGACATGCATGAATTGTTTAAGCTATAATATTCAGTTATCTGAAAATATGAGTTGTTACATGCATGCAAGCATTAACAAACTGAATCTCATTCATTTAACTTGTTAAATTAATCTAACTAGACTTGACTCAGTTAACTAAGCCAACTAATTATAACTCATTCTTATCTCTTTAACAGATGGATTAATTCACCAATTAATAAATAAATTGTTGCGTGTCCTCACATAGACTTCAAGTTTGAATTTCCTTAACTAATTAACTCAACTGAATTAATTAATTAATATTTCCAACTGTTGTTAAGACCAAATTCATTTTTACTTCCTATTGATATACCAAGGACTGCTATAAGTAGGAAAGGACCTAGAAATGCTATTTTTAGAACTTTCTATTTTTAGCAGTTTCACCTCTCACCCAAGGTGGCCAATGATCTCACTGGCCAAACTGCTATTTTTAGACATGCTATGTTTAGTAGTTCTATTTTTAACACATTCTAAATTTAACATTTCTTGTTGAACATTTTTCAACATGGAAAAGGCTCTTTATCGGCGTGGGAACTCAAGTTCAGTTAAACACTGCATATCATTTGGAGATCAATAGACAAACAGAGAGACTGAACCAAGTGTTGGAAGATATGTTACGAATATATGTAATATAGTAACCAAAAAAATGGGAAGAGTACCTCCACTTAGTGGAATTTACATATAATAACAGTTACCATGAGTCACTGAAAATGAACCCCTTTGAAGTGTTATACAGAAGGAGGTGCAAAACACCCATTAACTGGAGTACCTTGAAGATAAACTAATGTTCGGGCCTGAGCTGTTGGTAGAGATGGATATCACTATAGAAAACGTCTAAGAAAATTTGAAATCTCCTCAAGATAGATAGAAGATATATGCAGACAAGAAACTGACTTTTAAGGAATTTTAGATATAGGACCATGTGTATGTTCGAGTGACACCCAAAAAGAGCACTTTAGAGTGGAAAGGATATGTGAAACTGGCCCCATGATACTATGGACCCTTCCAAATTTTCATAAGGGTTGGAACTGTTGCATATTGGCCCACATTACCGAGCCATATGTGAGTCCATAATGTGTTTCACCTAAGTTTATTAAAAAAATAAATATATGAGTCTAGGCATATATTTTTCTAGAAAGAGGTGTGTGTAAAAGTGTTGATAAATATTTTTTTTTATCTTTTTCTTAATAGTTGAATATGGTTATGAAATATCTGGAAATTTTAATATTTGGCAATATTGTAATAGGTAGAACCCGATGAAGAATTATTGGTAGAGCCTCTACGCATTCTAGGTCAGAAAGAAACAACACTATGGAAGTGAGATATCACCAAGATTAAAGTGCAGTGGATGCACTTTAACCTGAAATAGACCACATGGGAGTATGAAATCCTAATGCAGGAATCATATCCCAATCTGTTCTAAGGGCACGAATAAACACCACGGAATGTGTTTCACTCAAGGGGGCAGAATGTAATACCCCCGGTCCTGTAAATAATTGCATTTTACATTTCTTTTGTTACTATGTAAAACTTGGTAATTTCGTCTGGTGAACATGGTGAATGAATTAAACCTGGTGAAAGAATTTAAAGATTAAATATGTAGTTACTATTAATTACTTTGAAATGTTAGATTGGTCGAAGAAAATATGGGAAAAGACTTAAGAAAAACAAAAATCTTGAGTTTCGAGACAGTTAGACGGTTACTTTCTTCCTAGGGAGATTAAAAAGAAAAATATCATATTGGAAAAACAACGAGTTGCTAAGAGACGAAGTAAGAAGAAAATAAGGAGAAATTGACATGATGTAAGAAGCAATTATACTACACTGAGGTCTTCTTGTGTTGGTGGTAACTAGTGGAGACCCTTGTAAAGGAAGAAATTCTGGACTGGACTGGCAGTACTGGTGGTAACTAGTGGAGACCCTTGTAAAGGAAGAAATTCTGGACTGGACTGGTAGTGCTGGTGGTAACTAGTGGAGACCCTTGTAAAGGAAGATGTAAAGGAAGACATTCTGGACTGGACTGGTAATTGATGTCTGAGGTTTCTTTGGAAAGAAAGAGGTTTAGGGGAGGCTTGGAAATTATTTCCAGTCTCACAGGTTGGGCGGATAAAGGAAGTCTCTTGTGGTCTTATCTTTTGAGAGAGCTAACGAGATAGATAAGTATACTGTTAATAGAACAACACTTAATTTTATTTACGGGATTTTTATTTAGAAATATTAGTTTGTTGTTGATTTTCTTATCGAGACTCGAAATTTTATTACTGTGGACAATCACAGGAAAGAGAGATTGTGGAAAGAAAATATCTGAAAGATATCTCCTTGTATATAAATTCTTACCATTGTTATGCATGACATAAATCTCTTTGGGTAATGGTCTATCAAATTAATATTTTCTATGTAGACTATCTGGTCAAAATTTGTAGGGAAAAGAAAAGCAAGATTCAAATCTAACCGGTTACTAACAAGAGATTGTGACATCCTCTACGGATAAGTAAACGAAATTTCCACAGATAGTTTATGTGTGACCACATGGGGTCAAATGTGTTATTTTCCAGTAAGAAAATTAACGGTTGTACCGCATAAATTTAATTAGTGTGAACATATATAACAATACATGAATTGGTTGGTTAACCCTGCAAGCTCGAGGACCTCGAGGGAAAACAATGCTTCTTCCTCAAGATGAAATAAAAGCTTTGTGGCTAGAAGTTAGACCCATGTTGGTGTTGTGGGCAACCATTAACAACAAATTCCACTAACCAACATCAACTACTTTCAAATAAAAGATGATTATGAATATAGCTTGTAGCATAAACCTACAACAAATAAATTCATAGCACTGAAGAATAATGATATTTATGGTAAACAATGGATGCTATAGTAAGATTATTTTAGCTCAAACAATGATAGCAAGATGACATATAAATGAATTCAAATTTTAATATGCAAAATAGCCACGACACATGATTAAAATTTAATGTAATAACCTTGTAATAACATGTGGTTTTGTAATGGCAATGCGTGCCTATATAATTTGGCCTTTGTCATAAATCCATTTTCTCATTTCTGGCCACTCTTTGCATCTGTCAGCCCTCAGGCGCGCTTGCAAATCATAAGAAATAGGTTCTTGAATT
>APFE030391085.1:0-11355 GCA_000404065.3 Pinus taeda | reverse complement strand
CAAATCCCCTAAGGTTGAATTGGATATTCCTCTTATCGCTTTTCTCAAGGCACTTTATCCTACTTACTCCAATTATCTTGAGTCATTGCAAGAAAATGGAAATCTCAAAGATGTCACCTTTGACTCTCTTGTTAAAAAGTTTGTTGAAAGAGAGAAAGCTTTTTGATAGAAGACAACCCTTGAATCTTCTGAAGAGGTTGTGTGCCTTGCTTATAAAGAAAAGCATCATGCTCAATATTCTTCAAGAGGAAGAGGTGGTCGAAGAGGAAGAGGAAGATATTTCAGAGGCAGGGGGGTAGACACTCTCAAGGAGAAAAGGCAGATTTGCACTACATACATTGCAAAAGAAATGGATCACATGATGCCTCTACATGCAAGTTACCATGGGACAAAATTGAGCAGCAAAGAAACCAACAGAAAGGTAAAAATGATGATACAGAGAAAGGTAAAGCACCTGAATCTGCTCACTATGTTGTGGCACAATGTAATATTGGAGTAAATGAGGATTTATTTAATGCTTCATCTGCTTCTTGGAAAAATGATTGGTTACATGATTCAAGAGAAACCTGCCACATGACTCATAGAAAATATTCTTTTGAATAATTTACTGACAATGTTGATGGAGCAATATACTTTGAAGACCAATCAAAAATCAAGCCATCAGGGCTTGGCACAATATGGCTTCAATTACCTGGTCTTCCAGACTTTCTTCTGCATCATGTTCTCTATCTCCCACAACTCAAGAGAAACTTGATGTACTTGGTCCACATCCGCTAGCAAGGTCATTCCATTCATATGTTTGATTGCAAGCTTGACGTAAGAAAAGCATTTGAGCACTCACTTGTCATGAGGGGAATAGAAGAAGAAAGGCTTCTCAAGCTGCAAAGAACCTCTACTCGTGCACAACATTTCTCATACAATTCTCATCATGAAGAAGGTACACTTCCATCAAGTTTATTATGGCATGCTAGATTTGGACATTTGAACTGTGACAACCTCTGCATGTTGAAGAAAAATGGTGTTGCTCGTTTGCCTACAATTCCTAGGAAACTTAAGCAATATGATGCTTGCATTCTAGGAAATCATAGCAAATAGTCTTTTCATGATTCACATTCAAGAGCACATAGTAAACTTGAACTCATTCATTTAGATTTACGTCGTCCAATGCCTGTTCCTTCTACAAATGGAAATAAATATATGATGACATTTATTGTTGACTACACCAGAATGTGTTGGGTTTATTTATTGAAGAACAAATCTGATGCTTTTCAAACATTCAAGAATTTTCATAAATGGATTGAAAATGATGCACAATCACATATTGGGTCTATTTGCACTGATAATGGAAAAGAATACACATCAAATGAATTTGAAAACTATCTTCGCCAACATGGGATCAAAAATCAAACAATTGTGCCTTATAATCCCCAATAGAATGGTGTAGCTAAAAGAATGAATAGGACAATCTTAAATATGGTATGATCCATGCTCTTCTTCAAAAATGTAAAGATAATGTTTTGGGCTGATGTTGTTCTATGTGCTGCATATATAAAGAATAGATGTCCATCTAATGCCATTAGAAATAAGACTCCATATGAAATGTGGTATGGACATGTTCCTTCAGTAAAGCATCTCATGGTTTTCGGTTCCACCTGTTACGCCTTGATACCAAAGGTACATAGAAACAAACTTTGCGCTAGAAGTCGTAAGTGTATCTTCCTGGGGTATTCAAACACCTCCAAAGCATACCATCTCTATTATGAAGTAAATAAAAAGTTTGTTGTATCTAGAGATGTAATTTTTCTTGAATCATCCAAATTGACAATGTTGTTGAGCAGCAACTTGATCACTTGGATAGATTCGAAAACGCAAAATCATTTCAAGAATTTGATAATCATATTCCACATCTTGAAGGGGGGATTCCTATACTAGATCGACATGTGGAATATTCTTCTGAAGGACACTCTCCCTTGGATGAAACTCCAACAACGGATGATGCTTTAAGTGATGTGATTGACGAAATTGGGAGACTCAATCCTGATTCAGTCCCAACTCAATTAGCGGAGCAACCTGGACCATCTAAAAAAGGTACCCCAAAGTGGCTGACAAAGACACTTGAAAGTGTTCATCCTGATGAGGTTGGAAAGACAGGAACTAGAAATTTAAATTGGCAAAATGGAGGTGATGTAGATGACTCTAATTCACCTGTTGATATGGATGTTTCTTATGATTGTGAATTGAACTTGTCTACAGATTTTGAACCAAATTCCTTCAAATAAGCTGCTTCTCATGATGAATGGAAAGAGGCGATGCAAAAGGAGTATGATGCCCTCATAAAGAATGGCACTTGGAAGCTGGTTGATCCTCCATTTGGAACCAAACCAATTGGCTGCAAGTGGGTCTACAAGAACAAGTATAAAGCTGATGGCTCACTTGACAAGCACAAAGCTAGGCTTGTGGCAAAAGGTTTTTCACAAAAGGAAGGGGTCGATTGTGAGGAGACTTTTGCTAAAATGGGCTACCATCCGGACAATCTTTGCCCTAGTAGCTCAAAATGGTTGGAAAGTCCATCAAATGGATGTAAAAACTGCTTTGTTCAATGGAGATATAAAAGAGAATGTTTTTATGTCCTAGCCTGAAGGATTTGCTATGAAAGGACATGAACATAAAGTATGCAAACTTGTGAAGTCCTTGTATGGCCTCAAACAAACACCACGAGCCTGGTATGAAAAGCTAACTGGGCATCTTCTGAAACTCAATTTCAAACATTATGATCTTGATGATGCAACTTAATTTGTCAAGAAAGTTGGAAAAATAGTTGTATATCTTGTGGTATATGTAGATGATCTTTTGATGACAAGGAACAATAAAAGCTACATTTCATCCATAAAGAAGGAATTAGGGAAAATTTTTGAAATGATTGATTTGGGCTATGTTCATTACTATCTTGGTGTTGAAGTAACCCAACATCTGAAGTCCATATTTGTTTCTCAAAAGAATTACATCGGAGATCTGTTGAATAGGTTTGGCATGACAAAATGCAATCCTTTTACTACTCCAATGGAACAAAACTTAAAGCTCACATCTATTGAAGGAAAAGAATTTGAGGATGAAACAAAGTATAGACAGCTTGTAGGAAGTCTCAACTACCTAACCACTATGAGACCAGACATTTCGTTTGTTGTTGGAATCCTCTCCAGGTTTATGCAAAAGCCTTGTGAGGGATATTGGTCTGTTGCAAAAAGAGTTCTATGGTACTTGAAGGGAACTGAAGACTTTCGAATCAAGTATACACAGGTGGACGATTTCAGCTTGATTGGATAATCTGATTCAGACTTCGATGGAGATAAAGAAACTTGGGTATCTACTTTAGGATATGCTATGAATCTTGGATCAGGAGCTGTCTCCTGGAGATCATGAAAACTATTAGTTCGAATAGATTCCACAATAGAAGTAGAATACATGGCAGCAGCTGGAGCAACGAAAGAAATTATGTGGCTCCAGAAAATCCTTGAAGATTTGTAGGTAAAACAAGTACAATCAACTCCACTCATGATTGACAATACCTCTGCAATAAAATTGGCCAAGAACCCAAAGTTCCATGATCGAACGAAGCACATCAATAATAAATATCATCTTATTTGACATCATGTTGAGGCCAAAACAATCCATCTCTGTAATTGTTCCACTAATGAGTAAATTGCAGACATCTTCACTAAAGTGCTTGGAAAAGAAAACTTGAATGATTCAGAATGATGCTTGGACTCACCAACATCCCTTCAGATTATGGGGGGAATGTTGACACCTAATCATTAGGATTGGGTGAATATAATGTAAATAAATAAATAAATAATATGAAAATTCATCGGGAGATGAAGTGAATAGTCTCTCCCTCATGTCTATAATGAAGACCTACTTGAAGGAATATGAAATATGAATTAATTTCACTTTGAGGAGTTACTACTTGGCCTGAAATTTTGGAACATGAAGCACATCTTCAAAACTTTCGTGTAAAACTTCCACTCTACCTTTTCCAGTGTCCTCAATAGGTGAGTCATCTCCCATGAGGATGGGAGTTCCTTTACATGCATCCAAAGAGGAATAGACTTCCCTTGTAGTAGCCATATGATGTGATGCACCAGATTCTATAATACATGCATGAGGGGAAGAATTAATTGCAACTAAAGCATAAAAATTGTTACCTTTCCAGTGTGGCAGATCCTCAATTTTCTTCTTGGCGCCCTGAGGGATGTGGGCCCTAGAGTTGTGCTTCTGAAGGATTTCTGCCATTTTCTCAATTTGTTTATTCATGCAGGAGGATTTCGGATGGAATCCTCGGTGACAATAGGTGCAGTTGTCTCTTTCCTTCCCTTTCTCATTTCTGGAGCTGGAGGGGTCATTGGAGGGTTTGGTGTACCCTTGCTTCTTTGGTTGGGAATGTGCTTTTCCCTTGTCTTTTTGCTGCTGATTTTTCTGATTTGAATCAGATATGTGATTTTTATTGTGGCTGCCATCATGCACAGCAAGTGCATGTGCTTTTGGAGGTTTGATTTTCCCCAGGCCAACGAGTTTATCTTGCTCAAAAGTAAGGGACTCCATGAACTCTTTGAGAGAAGGCATAGTGTAGGATTTACCTATTGCGAGCCTTACTGAATGAAATGTATACACAAACACGGAGTATTCTGGTTCGAGCTCTGACATAATAGAGAGAACTTGGTGACTCTCCTCCTTGGATTTGTCAATTCCACAACCCTTGAGTTGAAGTAATAGATCATTAGTGAAGAAGTCTTGAATTTTGTCATAGTTTCGTCGATCCAATGAGAGAAGCTCCACTTAGAGAAAATGTCCTTTCATCTCATCCTATTTCCCGTAGAGTTTTTCAACCTTTTTCCAAATCTCATTGGCAGTATTGCAGGAAGATAGATGAAACTACAACTCTAGGGAAATGCACATGCATATGGATTCGTGGGCCTCATCTATGCAACTAAGGTACTTGGATTTCTCTATGGCTGAAGTGGGTTCCACTTTTGCAGCGATGATAATCCTGTACAACCCTTTCTAATGAAGTTATCGAGCCATTTGGTCCTTCGATTCGTGATAGTTTTATGGTGTTAGGATTGATGCTTTGGGAAACTCCATTTTTCTGTCGATCTTCGATCTCCAAGCTGTAATACCTGTAAATTAAAGTAATGGTGCAGCTTTTATCTAGCAACCTATGGGCTCTGATACCATGTAAATGTGTTAGAAAACCTACACAGATCAATCTAGCTAGCAAAGGTTGAACACGCAACTTTGTAGAGCAAAAACGCTAAAAGAAAATTGAAAGAACAAAAAGAATGATTCTTTTAGAAAATAGGTTACAATGCTCATGATATAGCATTACTGGGTGAAGGTCCCAAGGTAATGCACCATAGTGGTGATCAATGAGAGGACTCAACACCTACAACAAGTTTCGAAGAGAACTAGCCAGTTGTGGAGTGAAAGGAGGAGAAAATCAGGGAGTAAATCATGTAGAAGAACTAGCCAGTTGCAGAGTTAAAGAAGGAGCAAATCAGGGAGTAAATCATGCAAAAACGATCTTTCATGTAGTCGCATGCTCTAACTATATGTCTGCATGTGCTAGTAATGAAGGTCCTAGGTGTGTAGAACCTCCAACATGTTTAATATCTACTCTCTCTGCATTGAAACAACATGAGTTTTTTCCATTAAAGGTTGGTTGTTGCATTGAATGTGCATGGATTTCATCCCTCTATCCAGAACAATTTTACTGTATCACCATTAAACCTGGGCTAAACCATTTTTCGAAGTTTTGAAGGTCGTGCATGTTGAACACTGGATCATTTCCTCTTTTTTGTATTCTATGCATGAGCTATATGATCCATGGGATGGTTTATCCCTCGGTTGAATTCAGGTTGCATTGAACATTCTCCTATGTGTATGCCTTCACCGGTTCATTGTTTATGTAATGATTTGAAAGGGTCATTTTGTTTAAATGTTGTGTGGGATTGGAATGGTTGTGGTATGTGTTGGTGTATTCATTTATGTGTGTTCGTTGGAATGATGTTTTGAATATTCTTTGAAATGATTAATAAAAAATCTCACCTGAACGATGGTGATTGGTCAATTGGGATATGTGAGAACACAGGCCCTGACCTCCTATTCGTTGTTAGATAAAACAAGTTGATTTGTCATGTGTCAAATACGTACCTCCTGTCATATTCGCTAGTATTGTATTGTCATATGTGTTGGTAGTGCATTACTATATCTGTTGGTTGAATATGGTTAAATATTGAACTTTCGTTGATGTTGCATCTCTAAATTTCTTGTTATGTGATTTAGTTGCTTTCTCTCTATATGTTGAGGCATGGCATATTTATGTGAACGATATACATGATATATTTGTGTGTTTATTCATTTATGTGTCGCATTGGAGTTGTATTGTCGTTCAATTGAATTACACGTGTGCGCTTCACACAGAAAATGTGTTGAAGTATGTGCACTTATTATATTCAATGGAGTGTTTATCCCCAATTCAGTCAGTTAATACAAGTGCATCCTAATTATAGTATGCTCGAATGCCTTGAGGTTATGTTGATATATTATTATATTGGAGCATCGTACATGTTATTGTACAATTGAAGCATTGAATCCCTTCAAATTCAAGCTTTTCCCTCTATTAAGAATAGACTAAAGTGGTGAATGCATTGTCTTTCCATCTTTAATTGACTGCAAATAATGATATTCTAAAATTTGATTGTACTCGAAGATTTCAAGTTGTTTAATGAATAATCTGCATTCTTGTTGTGTGAGATTGCATTATACTATAATTTTCTAGATAACTGATATTTTTTTAATTGGAATCTTCAATAAACTGAAAATTGTAGTTTTATTACAATTTTTATTAGATTTTTGAGTTTTTATCTTTTCTCAAAAAATTGCCAAATTTGATGGTGTATTAGAACTCTTGAATACTCCAATATATTTAGCTAGTAAAAATTAATAAGAACATTCTTTTTGACATTAGAATTTATCTCCAAAATGCATATGACAAGATTTATTTTTTACAACCAAAATATCACTTCCAACGAGATGAATTATAGCATAAGAGTTGTCATTTTGAACTAGCTTTTGTTCAGAAAAACTGTTTATTTGAATTTGAAATAGACTCCCATCAACATCTAGAAAGTAATCGCATAAATAAGATTGAGGTTGATTCAGATTAAGTGCCCAATGCAAGATAACATTCACATGCAGATGTAGAAGTTCAGAGGACACTTCCCAAGCCCATTATGAGACCTTGGGAAGAACTTCTCAACAACAAGCACAAAACTAGTACTAGATAAGATAAGGATGAGTCGCTTCATATTCCATACTATTCCAAGCCAATCCAATTTAGAGTACATTATTTCTTCACAACAACTCATCTTCTCATGTTCCAGCACCTCCACAACCATAGATTGTAAAATGGAAACATTTTGATCGAGTTGGCCATGTGAAAGATCAATGTTTTGATCTTCACTTGTGCGAGAATCGGCATAAAAATATTCGTCATTTAAATAGATTCTTCGTAAACAAGCCTCCTGCAAGAACGAAAATTCCCCTTGGATGAATGGATTCTTGGGAATGGGTTTCAATAACCAAGAAGATATTTTGGTCATCAAAATTTGTTCATAGGCATTGAAAAGTCTTGCAATTGAGTTTTATTCATGTTTTATCCTTGTATCTAAGAGGGGGGAAATTAATGGTCATCTACAAGCTTCAAAGATAAATCAAGCGAGCCTAAGCCACAACCTGAGCCTAGAGCCAGAGTTAGCCATGCCCAGATCCACAGTTACATTCATAGAAGACCATGAGATTAATTTTTGTTGGTGACCTTCCTTAAACCACCATAGATTGAGACCTCAATGATCTCACTTTTTCAAGAATTAGGGAGCACTTCCTCTAGCAAAAGAATTCAAATTTTAGCTGGATTTAGAATTGTTTGAGGAACTACAACAAGTGTTCCTGGTTGAGACCTCAATGGTCTCCCTTTTCACAACATAAGGAAGAACTTCCTCTAGTAGAAGACTTCAACTTCTCGTGATAATTGAAACTATTCTGGGAACTACAGTAAGCATTGTCGTGTTGGTCATCATCCTTAAACCACCACTGATTGAGACCTTAAGTTCTCCCACTTATACTGTTATTTTAGAGAGCACAATGAGCAATTTATTTCCATGCATTTTTTTACATATTTATATTAGAGCTCTCTTCTTAGACTCATATATACACCTTCAAATTAAGGTGGGCAATGTTGGAAATCTAATCCGCTAAGTGTTTTGGGTATGGAAAGTGAAGAGTCGTTGAAGTCCAAGAGACCACTTTGTATGTGAAAACCAAAGGTCATAATATTTTTTATGAATGTATATCATTGTGAATGAATGAAACACATGCTTATCTTTCATATCTTGTCTATTATTTTGTGTTGTTTATCAACCTCTTTGTAACATCTTAATTTAATTTTTCCCTTTAACTCCTTATCGTACAAAAATTTCTCTTTAAACTCAAAGGTAATTATATTTTAATATTATTAATATTATACAAAAATAATCTCTTTCTTTATGCACAGTTTTGTGAAGATTGAGCATCCTCATGCCATCCTCACTTAATTTGAAGGTGGTTTTAGCTATCACGTGATGGGATTTTAGGAATCCTATTATCTTACATGTTGTATTATCTCCTTTTATATGTTAGATATTTGATCATAACAATGGTCACATTGGGGGAAAGGTTTGATGATGAAGATGAGATGATAGGATTTATTTCCTTTAATTTTGAGATTATAGATTATAATTTGATTTTGGATTTTCTCTATCTTTATACAAGAGTCTTTAGATGTAATGCATCATGAAACCTCACATCCACATAAAAATGGGAGTACTAAGAGTGTGAAAGTGGAGTTTTTTTTTCTTCTTAATCCCATATCCAAAGTTTTATCGATCATAATTATTTTCAACTCCACAATAAGCTTTCCAACCTTCATCAATCCTTCTCCCAATGCTATAAATTTTATTGATCTTGTGAATGATGTCTATTTTGATATATTTGTAGGAAGGAAATATCACCAAGTTCTTGTTGCAATATACAAAATTATCATATGTGATCTTTCTAGATCTAATTATAGTGACCTTAATTTTATAAACATGAATAGTTGTACCCATTTTTGAATGAAAATATTGGAGGATTCTTAGTTTCTAGTATTGTAAGGAATCCTTCCCAAAGGAACAATATCATTATGATATGGAAAGAGAGCGAAGAGTATAATAATGCGAGCTAGGCCAACACAATTTGTTTCCTCTAAATACTCTTCTAAATTATCATTATATATATACTAAAATTCAAGGGAAAAGAGGCCACCCTTGCTTGATTCAAATATTGCGGTCAATCTCTTTTGACAAACCATTGGTGGTCCTAAAATTGGAAACAATATTCTCATACAACCCTATTACGATATCCTGTAACTGGAAGGAACCTTTATCTCGTCTAACCTCTTCGAAGTTTGTTGTGGGAATGATATCAATTTTCTTTTCTAAATTCAACAAAATAATGAGGTAGAGAAATCTTATTATTTTGGCAGTTTTAACGATGATTCTAACCGTAACACTGTGGTCAACAGTTGAATGATATCTCTTAAACCAAAATTAGCCTCATGGCTTTCAATCCATAAGCTAATCTTCTTACCAAAAAGAATTCTATACATATTCGTAAAGTGGGATTAATCATAATTGTCGTATAAATTGAAAGTGATTTTATCCCCTCTTTAAAAATACATATAATGACATTTTGCATCCATGATTTCAAGAAACCTTGTTTCACATCCAAAATGAAGAAGTTGTGTATATGAGATATTTGATTTTTAAGTTTTGAACTCGGTAGCATTCAATGACATTATCTTTTCCAGTTGTAAGTTACTTAACAGTAAACTTTATGTCTTCTAAAGAAATTATGTCACATTGAATGAGGATGTTTAAAATGGTGTCCATGGCATCAAGGGGTTTGTAAATAATTTTATTGCAACAATTCTAGTCATTTAAGGGTATCATTTATGGGGTTAATCATAGTCGTCTTATAATTAGAGAATCAACTTATCCCCTCTTTAAAAATAGGTAGAATGACAATTTGTATCAAAAGCTTCAGGAAGCATTCTTTCACATCGAAAATGAAGAAGTTGTCTATAAAAGAGATTTTATTTTAAAATTTGTAACTTAGTACCCTTTAATGAATTCACCTCTCCTAGTTGTAATCTACATAACACCAAACTTTATGTCTTCCAAAGAAAATATCTCACACTCTATAAGAATGCTCAAAGTGGTGTCCATGGCATTAGGGGATTCATAAAGAATTTTATGGCAATCCTTTAAGGGAATCATACTATTTGTCTTAGTTTTATGAATGAATTTTCCTTTAGTAATTTTTAAGAGCCAATTTAGAAACGTGTAACATTTTTCCTTTGTTCTTTTTATATTATACATTTTCTTCTATTTAATAAGGGCTTTGTATGCACTTATAGATCCAAGATTTAAATATTTATCAAAAGATATTAAAAGTAGATATAATCAAAGGGAAATAACAAAATTGTATACAAATCTTACTATCATTAATTTATGATATGTATATGAAAATGTAATGATTAAAAGGGTCTATCTTATGAAGTGGAAAGTGAGGAGAAACATTATATTTTGTATAATAACTATGCCTTCAATTCCACTCCGAGAAGATTTTTTTGTTCCATGGTAATATAACAATAAGTCCCTTCTCTTTACTCATCATGCTCCTAGATTTCTAATAAAAAATAATATCAATTTCACTCCTAGTGAAACTTCGCATTAGACCTTTACAATTTGGGAATTCATGAAAGTTCCAATTTTTTTTATGAAGTGTTATATATATATATATATATATATATATATAATATATATATATATCAAACTCCTTATTTAAAGATAAAATAAATGAAATCACAATTAAATATTAAAAAAATAATAAGTTGAAACCAATTTCGTCTAATCAAAAACTCAAAATGATCCATAAAATAGTATTAAAATTCTCTAGTGCCAATTAAAAATATCATTTTTCATTATAATTTTTCTTGTAAGTTAGGCAATGTTGAGCCTACATTATGTTCATGCCTAAGAATAACAACCTAATAGAAGTGTCTTAAGACTGCTCTCAATCTAGCACCAATTAAAAAAATAATTTCTCACCATAATTTTTTTTGGTAAGTTAGGCAACGTTGAGGCTACATTATGGTCATGTCATAAGATTACCTTAACAACCCACTCAATCATTGTGTATCCAAGGCCCCGTGGACAAATT
>APFE030391075.1:0-15280 GCA_000404065.3 Pinus taeda | reverse complement strand
ATATTAATGTTATAACCCATGGAATATTAATGTTATTGTACCACATCTTATTTCATTAGAACACCTATATAGGCTTTCGCAATCTCAATTAAAGTTTCTGGAGGTACACAACTAAATGGTCTTTCACCACATTAACTAGGATGATGTGACATTCCCTTGGGCTTTTCGGTCCCACCAAAATGAATGACACTGATCTATTGTCTAGATCGAACGACCCCTGGAGTTTCATAAAACCCTAACACCTCGCTTTCACATGACAAGTTTTGCATTTGGGATTTTCTTCTTGGTTTTGCCACAAACGTGTTGGGTATGCTGACTGATGTCGAGCACAGGTAGGTGCCCATTTACTAGAACTACCTCGATTTCAAAGTGCCTTTCAGCCTACTTTGTTGAGGTAATTCCCTGTTGGAATGAATATTTACACCTTTGTTCATGTTTGTCAGCCTAGGTTAATTGCTTTTCTCCTTTGTTTCTGGCTACGTCGGTAAGCTCAAATCATGTTGATACTTTTCTTATTGTTATGGGTTTTTCTTGTCTCTTGATTATTTCTGCTTGCATCACGCAAATTCTACCAAGCGTGGAGGTTTTGTGGCATCTTGGTATCGTTGAAGGTTTTTGGGTAGAGAAAAGTAGAATCCCTAGTGACCCATGACGTTTGGATTCAAAGACTGTGACGAGGTAAGGATTTGAAATTTTTACGATGTCACCTCTAAATGTAAGCGAAGTTTGAATTTTAATTTTTATTACATAGTTTTATTCATAGTTGTTATGGTAAAATGTGTACATTTGCTTCCCATTTCCGTTAACAATGCGACTACACTGGATTACTGCTTCATTTTTATGTCAGTGATTTTTGTTGCAAGTGCATAATGCCATGTTCTCGCCAACTCCATTTCTTCTCATTGTTAACTTCCTCCTTCACTAGCCATCTCCTATTTTGCAATAGGTTGGTTCCTACTGAATTCACATCTTCTCCTAATCCTTTTCATGTTCTGAGCAAAGTTTTGGTTCAAACACACATATATTTCCTTCTTGAGGAATCTCTCGTTTCTATGAGAGTGAATAAAATTGGTAGTTATGACTATTCAACACTTTAGGGTGCGATTTCATGTAATGTTTTTGGGGCTAGAGAACCCCTTAACTAATTAAAATTTCATATGCCTAAAAGGAATGTACATTCTCTTCTAATTCCATGTATAGTCACTGCCATGGTCTCCGACATTTTCATATATATATATACATACTCGATTTTCGTAAGGGTAGAAGTATAATTGTTTCAATGTTTGCATATAGTTAAATGTATATTTTTGTTCTTGAAATTATTACAGAAGGATCTTTTTCAACTAAAACTCTCTGATAATTCCTAATGTTCAATGTGTCCTTGATATGGTAGTTCACATAGTGTAGTTTTTGATATAATTACCTATTGTTATGTTATGGCTATATGGGAATGATTTCGTTTACGAACCTTTTATTCTGTGACTCGCAATTAATTTTCTCATACTAGTCTTCTATTTTGAAAAATTGGGTAATATGTTTTTTCTCTAAAAGATAAATAACTCTTAATTTCATAAATTCATTTAGTCGTTCATCTAAATACTCTAGCTTGAAGGTAAAAATACTCTTCTGTATTCATTACAGGGTCAATCCCCATTCTATAATTTACCCATTTCGTGTGAGTCCTGGTTTCTACCACGACTATGTATGTTAGCAATAATTTATTTTCCATTACCGATTTCTATTCCAGCATATATATAAATAGCGTGGCCTTTTTAGTTCTCGACACTGTAATTATTTTATATTAGTAGTTTAAGAGTTTTTCCATAGCTAGTTTAGTAATCGATGCTTCTTCTTTCACCTAATACTTCCACAATTTATATGCTCTACTAAAAAAATCATAATATATATATATATAGACTACGAATACTAAATAAAATAAACCTCTTGTGATTCCAGTTCAATTTAATATTCACTCTTTTTGCTAGAATATAATGCTAATGTTTGCTCATCTCATGTAATTCTTTGTGTTTCACTCTATGATCAACAGACCGTATTTTCTTACTTCAATCCTTTATTATTTTTTATCTTATTCATTATATCTAGAGGCATGCAATTTACATTCTCTTATCTCCTTAATCACACACATGGATAGATAAATTTTCAAGAGAGAAAACCTTCTATGTTGCAACATATTTGCAAAGAATTCACACACCGGCTAAGATAAAATGATAAAAATCGCTATGTATATTAGTTTTACCATCGCATATTAGATTATGAAGAAAAATAACTAAGTTTCCCCAACAGTGACAATAAGGATCAATTCTTACGCTAAGCCTGCCAAACTAAATCTTATCAGGAATAGAGGTAGGGAAGAATGTTTTATATCATGGGGACATCCACTCATTGAGGTTTTTATTGATTTTGGTCATTTACTTCAGTGGAAATAGCCAAATCGGCAGAACTTCCCATGACTTGACATTGACACTCAAGCCTCCCTATCAAGTAAATTTTATGCACACACTTGGACGTCAATTTATCAATAAACCATCATTAAAATAAGCTGAAGAATATCGAACAGGTTACATAGGTTTTATAACACAAGAAATCTATTACACAGTTGGGACAAAATAAATAGATTTTGAAACAGATAGCAACCCCAAAAGATCACATATAACAACTAAACAATCTACAAAACACGAAAATGTTTCTATTAAATTCACACAGAGAAAGAAACCTTTAAACATATAATTAGATATTTCATTCAAGATGTTATTGATATGTATCATCCTAACAGAGTCTAATTGGGACTATACATATACAATCCCTAAATATGTTAACATTATGAAACCATTACGTTTCATATGGTTCGAGTTAAAATAAACAAGTTTTTTTTTTCCTTTTAAAATCTAATTGCCTTACGATCCCAAATAAATACATTTTAATTGCAGCTCGATAGATTAATAAAACCAGATAACTTAATCAAATTAAACATGAATCACCATTGTAACATAACAAAATAAGCTTTAAATAAAATTTCCTAACCAAGTTTGTTGTTGAAAATGCACTCGAGATGAAACACTCGCCACCCGAGCATGAACTAATCTACCAGTTCCCCGAGATGAGATCAATTGCCAAAGAATCAACAACCTCGTTGATCACTTTAATAGGAATTTTATAAACTTTCTTCCATCATCTATTTTTCTTTTAGCGTCATCCGCTTTGTGGTTTTCTACACAACTAGCATAGGATTTTTCTTTAAAGCCTGCCTTTCTCTCCCGCAATGTTGTATGTTTTTTTCCTAGGATTAGAAAATTTTCCCAACTAAGCATTTTAATGGATTTTCTCTCTTATCCATCAAACCTTATATATAATATTTATCATGGAAAAGTTATCTCAATCTCATTTACGAAATAGATTTTGTTTGTTTTCTTTCTTTTGCCAGAATCTCGTACTCATGTGTTTCATTCCCATGTGCCTTCCAACACCATTTATTTATTTATTAATAAAAAATTATTTATTTACATAAGAATTTTGTTGTAATTCACAGTTTTCTGCAAAATAACTTACTCTGAACAAGAAGAAACACACATTACAGTCACCAATACATATTACATTGTCCTGCCCTTTTAATCACACCATCCCCGTTGTTGATTTCCCAATTACTTCCCTCTGGAAAATTGTTGGATAATTATGATGTGTCTCATCTTCCTACTCCCATGCAGTCTCTTCAGAAGTAAAACGCTTCCATTGTACTTTAACCCAAAGATGACTCCATTACAGAGCTAGATCTCCTTCGGATCTAGGATACAAATAGGTTCTTCCAGAAAGACTCCCTCGGGTTCCACCTGTAGGATTTTCTGATCAATTATGTGAGAGCTATCATGTAAATATATCTTAAGTAAATATACATGAAAAATGTTATGAACTCTAATATGACTAGATAATGCTAATTGATAGGCTATGGGTCAAACTCTATCTAAAATTTCGAATGACCCTCAAAATCGTCATGTTAATTTTGGACAAGCTCCTGTTCTTAAGGTGATTTTTCTTGGTTTCACCCTTAGCTAAATATGATCCCCAACTTTGAACTCCCTCTGTATTATTTTTTTTCTCCATAGTTTTTTGTTTTGTTTTCTTTGTTTCTGTTTGTTTTTTTTTTTTCTTATCTATCATGTCCAGGTTTAATATTTTGTTCAATTGTCCATACTATTTGCTCCATTTCCTGCAAAGCATCCGACTCAAGTATCAATCTATCTTCTGAATGACTCCAACTGAGAGGTGTATGGAATTTTCTGCCATACATAACTTCAAAAGGGCTCATTTTTATAGATGTTTGATAGTTCAGAAGATCGAAGTAGGATTTTTATAATAGTAGTTATAAATAATTTTATATGTCATGAGATTCTCCACATGAATGCTCCCATTTATGTGAACATTGGGTAGATTGTGAAGGCAAAAAATGCATTTCGATACATCCTTCACCTAATTTCGCATGGCCTTTAACTAATTTACCTGAGTATTAAAATAATTTAGGTGGCAAACACCCTATATTTTTAACTAATTTACATGAGCATTAAAATAATTTAGGTGACAAACACCTTATATTAGTGAGGGCATGTAACTTGTTATTAAAATATATTATTTTTTTTTAGAGAGTTATATCTGTATATTTGTATATATTTTTTTTAAATAAAGTGGAAGGGTTAACCTAAAGCAGTTATTAGAGTTGCGTGAACTATGAATTTTGGCCAGAATGGTGCACATATTTTTCCAAGATGGTAAATCTTTTAAACACTTTTTTTAAGATGAATGTATATAGTTTAAGAACATACTATTCCTTAACTAAAACATCTGGAAGCTTAATTTAACACATTTTGTGCACCATTTACTCTGATATTTCAGCTCTCAAGCCAATTTATTTAATCACCTTACAAGATCTAAGAAAGATCTATGTAGTATCCTCATGAAAATTGGTGAGGTTGCGAGGTGAGAAAATTTCATTGGCAATGTGGGACACATGTCAAGAACTTTGGAATAAATCACAAATTTTTAGTCAATGAAATGCAAAAAAAAAGATTAGAATAAAATTACTTTAGTTATTTATAAAGTTAAACATTAAAACTTGTATTGGTCAATATCAAACGAATAGTAGTCAATAGGGAAATTACCTACTAGAGTCCTGAGCAGGGACTAACAAAATAACGATAAGTCAATTATTATACACAAGCCAAATTTTTCATCGTCTTGATCAAATATTTTTGCTCATCTGAAAAATATGTTGCCCGATAAAATTATTTTCTCTAAGTCGAAGCAATTTTGAATAAAATAACGACTAGTTAAATATTACACACCAGTCAAAGTTTCCATGAGTCTGATAAAGTATTTTTGGTTATATATATATTTTTATGTTCTTTTGGTAAGGCCTCACCTAAAAAATGGCACAAATTGTGAGCATGGAGATATATTAGAAGGTCCCTTCTCAAAAAGTTTGGGTTTCTATTCAGGGTTCTACAAGATTATTTCGTAAGATAACGCACTATCATTTCAAAATAACCGAAGATATTGGCGTTGGTAACGTTGGAATCATTCGCAAAATAAAGTTTCAAGAAGGAATGAAACAAACTTAATTTCATCAATGTGAATGGAATTGAATGGAAATGGAGATGGATATGAAATAAGATGATACTTGAGATTATATGGAAGATGAAGATGTTTAAAAAAGAAGTGAAATAGTCTGATATATCACAGTTTATGGTACACCGGTAGTGTTTTTTCTTATCCATTGCTATAGTGTTAAATGATCTTAGTTCTTATATAGGTGACTTAGGTTGGACTTATACCTTGACAAATAATTAAAGTCGGACATTATTTTTTGAAAAAATTAAATAATATCAACTTTTCATAATTCTTATCAAGTTTGTCATGGAAATTATCAAAATACTTCCATTAAGAGGTCCTTGGTGTTGAGTTATATTTTCTTATTTCGAGGTATATAATTACATGGTTTCCCAACTTTTTGGGAAAAATATGTGTTTTATAATTGTACTAACCTTATATCATGCTTGAGGCCAATCTTATTCATGTCTCACTTTTGTACTGTATAATACATTTTATGTTGTCCAACACTTTGATGTTGATGCCAATGTTGATAAATTGACTTTACCCCGTCATTATGGACATAAGTGTCTTACTATCAAGAATTTACCGAAATGTTCTATCTTATTATCCACACTGCATTTTAATAAGTGGACGGTCAAATGTAAGGCCTCCAGTGTGGAGATTTAGTAGAAATGCTAATATTAACAACTAGCAATTGTCCCAAAAGGTACAAAGAGAGGCCGATAGGATTATTAAAAGGAAGAAATCTCTATAGATAGGCAAGCATATATAAAGCTCACTAATGACGAAGGCATTAACCACGATGACCATCATGTACCAGCAGATTTGATATTAAAAGAACAAAACCAAAACCAAACTATTGATATTTAAATAAAAAGTAGATTAGAGTGTTTTACATGGTAATTGAAAAGCGGCGAAATTTGTGATTTGCAAATATTAAAACAAATCACTTATATTGGTGGTTGACACTACAACTAAAACATTAACTAGTTGTAAGATGCTTTTCCTAAACATTATTGTTATTATTTTTAATAAAATTCATTTAATAAAAATAATTTATTTAATTATAGAAATTTAAATTATTAAAATTTTGAAACTCATTTTGAAAAGGAAACTTCGCCTAGTCTATAGATGAACCAAAAATAGTCTTGTGCAATTGGATCATAAAGGGTTCATAGAAGTCTATTTAAAGAGACCGAAATAAGGGACAAAAAGCCCCCTCAGTTGATTCCAAAATCCCAACAAAAAGACATAACAAAAACATAAAAGATAAACCCAATCAACTCCAAAAATGTGAATTTGCAGTCTTGCATCTCAAAATTGCAAAGCAGACATGTACTGAAAAAAATACACATAAGTAATTGCTCTTCGCTATATCTTCTTGAAATGCACTTCTAAGTACTAAAATAATATGTTAGAATACCGCAATCCTAGAATATCAAGCATCAAGATATTAATATAATAAGTTTAATTTGATCTGCATATGATAATACCCATCCAACATTAACAATTTCGAATTTAAAACAATTAGTTTTATCGAATCTGCTTAAACAACTTGAGGACACGCTTGTCAATTAGTTTCAAAACTCTGGCACGTTCAATTAACAAATCATGGTCTGTGTCAATGGAGACCCGGTTGGATGGTAAAGCAGGGAGTGTTTCAAATACCCACTAGGATTTGAATATCCCACGTTTCAAGCAAGTCTAAAGGTTCTAAGTTTTTGCCCTGTCTTGGGTATATTTTCCAACTCGACATTAAGTCAAAAATTGTTGGAATGGCCAAATTGACTTGTTAAATATATATAGACTAAGTCTCCGGGTTGTAGAAACATGTTATTTTGGAGAACCCCAATCTATCATTGTCCAAGGAAGGTTGGGTCATTTGACAAAAATGGTACTAAGTCCTGATACTCTATAATGTTGGGCCTATTCTTTATGCAACAACATGCATATGTCTTGGAAATCGCATGAGTTGCAAGAAGTCTTCCTTTCACTTTACATCCAATCCATTGTGCACATCAAGGGTAATAGAGGCCTCCAAATGTTAACATTGATGATGCAACCCAGGTTTGGATCTGCCCTTTCCAGCATACAGAGGAAGCCAGCTATCCATCGACAACATAAACCTCTTTACCATTAACTGGGTTGACATGGTTAAACTTGTACGATGCCACTGTTATTGGAATAGATTTATGATAGACAAATACCTCATTTGACTCTGAACCAATAGCAACAGAAAGCCCCACAAGGCTCCTTTCATATCTATGCCCCACAAGGCTCCTTTCATATCTATGCCCAGAATATGTCAGAACAGGGTTGCAAAGTACACTTCTTGTGCTTGTTGTCGGGTTCCAAGGCTTGATTGTGCCATCAATTGAAAATGAGGTAGTTTTCCTATGATGTGCAAGCAATATATTTACAGGATCTTGCCATTGAAGTGACACAACAATAGTCAAGAGTTGAGGACTACAAGTAACTAAGTTTTCATGTTGAAGTGTTTGGAAGCTCCCTATATGGCCTTTCTGCAAGAAACATGTAGAAAGAAAAATTCAAAGTGACTCAATTATCTCCACGTTCCCACGTAATACCATAGCCTCAAGATCACAATATCTTTCAATAACTGAATATGCTTGATAACTTCTTTTGGAAAATTGAAAATGCTTTCAACTTCCAAATAAATACCTCAAATGCGAGCCTTCAATTGATGTTGATCAGAGTAGATGTGGCTATTTGAATTCAAGCCCTTTGATATGTACAGCTAATGGTTGTCCACAAAATTCGTATATGAATCTTATAATGCCAAAATAAACATGCTTGAACAAAGTTGTGGAGAGATTTCTCTGAGATGTCAGTAAATTATATAAAGCAACACATGACAAAAGTTCCCTACATGATAAATGCTTTCTCAAAGCGGCCTGGCTTTAAGTGCGATTCGATCATAAATAATTAAATAATATTTCAAATATTAAGAACGATCCCGACATGAATAATTGAAAATCTTAAATATTAACAACTTTAGAATCTGGCTGGCCTGAGAGAACAAAAGGAATCTTTCAGACCAATCACGCCAGAGCTCAGTGAGCAATGAATGCATTGAACCTAGACGAATGCGGCAACTGTCAAGATCTTGTGCATAAAGCACTTGTAGAAGAAGAGCTTGCGCAAGCACGGTATCAAACCCAGGTAAGGGCTAAATGATGCATTTCTCCCATAGGAGGGATTGTTTGCGGTGTCGAATACCCAACCCAGGTTCAATTCCACGATGTGCCACTTACTGTCATGGGCGTCCAAATTGCAGACAACGTCGTGCGGTCCGCCAGTGCAGAGACTATCAGGAAGCAATCCTCTCCATCCGATATCAGAATTGATCGCTTCCAGAACCTTGTAGACCGCTTCTTGCTCTCTGCTATCCAGCACTAGCTCTGGCATGTAATCATCTCCATTCACCTTACATAAATCCTCCCTCTGTGACGGCAATAAAGTTTGTTGAGAGATGAGCCTGATGTTGATGTTCTGTGCGCCGTCAGCGATGCAGGTAGCTGAAACATCTTCTATGTAGACTTCATTTTCCTCCATCAAATCCTCCTCATCGCCGCTCATCAAATCCTCTTCATCGCCGCTCATCAAATCCTCCGCCTCACTGCTCATCATCCACTCCGCCATGACAAATCCTTCTCGATATTTATCAGATAATGCTATTGTTGCTAGAAGCAAAGAGTAAGAAAAAAGCTGCTCGATATCAAGAAGGGCGATGAGAGCAGGATGAAAAGATGCGATCATAAATGGCCACAATGGTACCATTTGTCATTTGTCCCTGAATTCTTAGCAAGTGTTTATTTCTGCATGTCATCAATTGATGCTAAAGTCTCAAAATTCTCAGCCTTAAACCCTTCATTTCTCCGAAGAAGAGAATTTTCATCCCCAATTTCCCACAAACGCTGAGAATTTGTGGCAACCGATGGGTAAAATACGTAAATTAATGCTAAAATCCTCCACAAAACCCCTTCAAACACTGACAATTAGGAAGAATTTGACCTTGGGGAATGAAAGGCATAGCCAGCTGCAACAGATAATTAAGATTTAGCGGGCACTACAATGCAATTCCGAGGCGAATGAGTCTTCTTCTAAACATCTCAAAATTTTCACTAAAAACCTCCAGGATTTAGAGCTTCGAGCTTTTCCTCCTTGTCCTTGGCATACAATCTCTCAGCATATACTATTAAAAGTGGGTGGTCATGGCTGCTATGATTTTGGGTTATAGACCCTCCGAGGTTGCCAGATATCAAGCCTCCTATTAATTTGAAAGGATTGCTAATTTGACTCCTTATCAGCACAGCTACCACCAATTCTGAGATATGCCATACCATATTTGATTCGAGAATTATTCCCAGGATCAAATGAGTAAGCTTGTTTTGCTTCTTCACTTTCCTGATTTCTTCTATCACCTCTTCAATTTTTACCTGCCCACCAATTTCATCACTGCCATGGAGTTCTGTATCAGAGTTTCTGTCATCTGTTGGTAAACTATTTTCACAGTCCTTTTGACCTCTCTCTGCCTTCAACGAATTCAACTGCAAGAAAGAAACACAACAGATTTAGTTAAGTGAGGTGTGTTGTACAGCCTCTGTCCTAGGTATGGAAAAGATGATCCTTCATCTCTTCATAAGTGTATTACTTCCTGTTAAAGTTCATTGAAATTTAGGCTGTACAGTGAGTGCATTGAACATGGGCAGTAAGACAGACCTATCTAAACCCGAGTCTGAGGTGTGTTGTACAGCATGGGTCCTGGGTGTGGAATGGGTGATCCTTCATCTCTTCATAATTGTATTACTTGTCAAAGCACATTAAATCTAGACTATACAGTGAGTGCATTAAATATGGACAGTAAAACAGATTTATCTAAATCCAAGACTGAGATGCACCTCAAGGTTGCTGCGCATGAGGGTATGTATTTCGAGTTTACACAATTTCGGTATCTTGAATACACAAATGGTGGATGTCTCTGATTTCAGAACTCAATTGGCAATCTCCACATCCATGATCCAAGGGAGATAGGTGGGAGTTTACCACCACTGGCCCAAGTTCGACACTTGGCACATTTTGTCTGTATGGTTCAAGCTGAGAATCCCCAACGGTATACTTATCTACTCATCTTTTCATAAGAATGTTCTTCCTTATAATAGTGCATTGAACCTAAGCTGCGCATTGGGTGCATTGAATATGAAAACTAAGACAAACCCATCTAAATATCATATGGAAATCTTGAGAACACACAAATGGCAGACTTCTACATCTATATCAGGTCGGTTGGGCCATGGTGCAGTAGATAGGTGGGAGTTTTCATAGCCCTGTAATTTTGTAACAAAATTCCCTTCAGTTGCTTATATTGGGACTCCGGAGATGCAGGAACTCAGAGTTCTCATTAATCTGAAAATCTTTGAGAATCTGGTTGAATTCAAAATTGGGCAAAACCTCTAAAGCCATCACTCCACAGAATAGTAGTCAATGGTGAGAATCTGATCATGGTTTATTGAAATTTGTCCCAGCTTATCATATCTGTGACCAGAAAAAAAAAATCGTTTGCTCTGAGATCAGCTTACTCTTGGGTTTACAGCCACTAATAAACAAAGCTCGATTCCTAGCTCATTCTGTCTAAAGGGATATGTTCCAGGAGACTAACCCCACTCCAAACCTAAAATTGAGGGTTTTCTATTTAAAACAACAATAAAAAAAACCAATCCTCAGAACAAATATCACACCCAGGGTTTAGAGGGGTTTCAGAGATGCAATATTTTCCCACGAGTCAGTATTACCCTAAGCCAGTAATATCATTGCCCACAACCATAAAACTGTGTCAATCTATCCATACATACATATAGAAACCATTATGAGTAGCAAAATGCATGCATACAGAATCCATGCATATAAATCTCTAAAAGCAGAGGGTTGGCATGTGCATGATGCGGGCATTCATGTACTCTCAATGACTACATAAGAACAGCCTGCTGCCCAAGGAACTCTAGAGCTACGCCCTCACCCCTCTTTGATGCAGTTGTACACACGGTTGCACTAAGGAAAGTAAGTGGCGTTCTAGAGCTATGCCCCCACCCCTCTTTGCTGCAGCTGTACACACTTCTGTACTAAGGAAAGTAAGTGTGCCATCCCTGCTGAAGGTAGAACACTGACTGGGCAACCATAGATAAAACTAACATAAGTCCCGGTTGTTCTAATCTAGACCAAATGGCAGTGGACCAGTTAACTATGCCCTTGATAGTAAAGGAAAGGAATATTATGAAGCATTAACTGAGATCCTAGGTAGATTTTTTGTATGGGATTAATTAAAGATTGAACTAAACATAATTTATGGAATATAAAGGCTATTTAAAATGACGATATGAAAAAGATAAAGGAAACAAAACAATAGCAATTACAGAATCTGCGGGGAAATGGTAATGGTCTATTAGACTAACTCATGATGTGGGCTTTACAAAGTTAGCGGTAAACTATGCAATTTAGTTTCAGTAGATGAGTTGTGGAGATGCAAAGAATAGTCCAGAAAGGTACAGAGCACCTGATTCTGTTAACTGAAAATAAGAATGCTTCACAGGCACCTCAGTCACAAAGCAATCCTTCAAAACGTTAAAAAGCAAGAAGCCTCCAAAACAGGCCACAACCACAAGAATATAGCTTTGGAAAACGTTTTACAAGTGTAAAGAATGATATTTGTATTCTCTCTTTTGACCTGTTTCAAGAACCAGATAAAGGCTTTGGCTTAAAGACAATAAGCTGACCTGTTTCAAGAACCAGATAAAGGATTTGGCTTAAAGATAATAAGATGGGTTCACAGTAGATCTCCTGAGCAGTCACCCACGAAGCTCCAAGACACATACTAAGTTTCTATCATAGTCTGCACCGATACTTCTTCAACCATGGAAAGGAAGTTGGCCCTGGGGCTTGGACAATAGGAAGTTGGCCCTGGGGTTTGGACAAAGTTAGCAGTAAACTATGCACTTTAGTTTCAGTAGACGAGGTGTGGAGATGCAAAGAATAGTCCAGAAAAGTACAAAGGGTTCATTTACCACATTGGAGAAGTGGAATATGCGAAATAATAATACCAACTTCAATATACAGAGCACCTGATTCTGTTAACTGAAAATAAACATGCTTCACAGGCACCTCATTCACAAAGCAATCCTTCAAAACGTTAAAAAGCAAGAAGCCTCCAAAACAGGCCACAACCACAAGAATATAGCTTTGGAAAACGTTTTACAAGTGTAAAGAATGATATTTGTATTCTTTCTTTTGACCTGTTTCAAGAACCAGATAAAGGCTTTGGCTTAAAGACAATAAGCTGACCTGTTTCAAGAACCAGATAAAGGATTTGGCTTAAAGACAATAAGATGGGTTCACAGTAGATCTCCTGAGCAGTCGCCCACGAAGCTCCAAGACACATACTTTGTTTCTATCATAGTCTGCACCGATACTTCTTCAACCATGGAAAGGAAGTTGGCCCTGGGGCTTGGACAATAGGAAGTTGGTCCTGGGGTTTGGACAAAGTTAGCGGTGAACTATGCAATTTATATTCAGTAGACGAGGTGTGGAGATGCAAAGAATAGTCCAGAAAAGTACAAAGGGTTCATTTAACACATTGGAGAAGTGGACTATGTGAAATAATAATACCAACTTCAATATACAGAGCACCTGATTCTGTTAACTGAAAATAAACATGCTTCATAGGCACCTCATTCACAAAGCAATCCTTCAAAACGTTAAAAAGCAAGAAGCCTCCAAAACAGGCCACAACCACAAGAATATAGCTTTGGAAAACGTTTGACAAGTGTAAAGAATGATATTTGTATTCTCAAGGTCTTATATTAACCACATAACAGATATACAATTTTACAGCTGAAAAATGCAGTCAGAGAAGTTCTTGCACGAGAAGATAAGATTATTGCGAGGTCAAATATACTAGAGGCTCTTGCTGCTGGATCAGCAGAAGAAATCAAGGTATTCACAGGATATTTAAGCAAGATATCAGAAAGTACTGTATTTAGGTTTTCTTGATTTCTTACATTTTATATTTGCTTTGGTCTGATGATTTTTCGTTTATGTGATTTGGCAGCTTCTTATAGATCAAGTACAAAAAATAAAGGTTGGTTTCCATCTTAGTTTTTGTATCCAAAATTTGTCATCTATTGTTCAGACTTTGATGCAGCTTGGCATCAATTAACATTAAAATGCTGAGCTCTCTCTTGGGGTCTTTACTTTCGGAAATTCACTGACTGCATGCTGATCTTTTTTTGCCTCTAAATCAGACCTTGTATGCTTGAGGTATATTCCAAATTGCAGAATCTATAACCTTCTTCGAATAATCCAGAATTTTTACCCTCGTTGAATTATCAGGTCGTAAGTTAATTTACTTTAATTAAAAGCAGATGTCTATGATAAAACCCTTGTGTTGATGGAATCAATGTAATTGATTGTGCCATGAATCATGATTAATAGTAATGGGAAATAGATAATCGACAACTGATATTTGACAAAACTCAGGGATATAAGTTGGAGGATCTATTTTGAAAATTACTTTTTACTTTTAGGTGATCAAAGCTTTTGTTAGGTTCTTTTGCATTTCAATGAATGAAATGCACAAGTCTAGGTGCACACACAAACACACATCATGTTGTGCTCTTGTTATTATGTCACGGCTCATAATGCTTCTAATTTTTTTACTTTTAATGCTTCTAATTTTTTTACTTTTAACAAACTGAAAATCCTGCATTGTTAACAAGGTTAAATGCCCTGCGTACTCTTGACTTTGAGCTTTTATAGTTCATCTCCACTTTATATCACTTTATATTTCCTTCTAGGTTCTATTTTTTCCTGGTAGGGGAAAATTGGAAATGCTTCCTTGCATTAACTTGGGCATAGTACACTGTCAATTGCAAGAGTCCTTTCAGCCAAGTTGCTGTGCCCGAGGGGCATTTATACTGTAAAAATTCACTCAATACTTGCACCTAGCTTTATCTGCTTGCCCCCGTGTCCATGAACCAATATAAACAGAAGGGAGCATGCCCAATCTGGTTTGAACTCAAATCATGGGATATATGATACTCTAAAGGAATGTGCTGTAATAAGAAAATTAGCTAGAGGACTTGGTGTTTCAGTACATAACATTCGTGCAACCAGTAGTTATATCCGAGGAACTAATGGTACATCGAATGGTATTGTGCCAATGTTGATGGTATTGAATGATACTTCTCGTTATGTTGATCAAGGTGGAGGCAAAAGGAAGGGTGAGTGCTCATTACACAACTTGTTTTGGTATTCAAAAACTAATTTCAGTTAATATATGAAAGAAAGAGTAATGGGGCTATTTTGCCTTATGCAGGTGCATTTGCCATGTACCTAGAGCCATGGTATGCAGATGTTTTTGAGTTTCTGGAGTTGATAAAGAACCATGGGACGGTATCAGCCTGCCTTATCTCATATTGATGTGCTGGTTGATCTAAACTATAGCAGTCATTGCTTTTATGAAATGTTATGAACATAGGTTCGCTTTGTGGTTTATTTGGTGTTTTCTTATCCATTGCTTTGCATGGGGTTGTTTTAAATAGAAAATTGTTTTTAGCTCCTTTTTACATACATCGACAAAAATTGATTT
>APFE030391074.1:3376-18280 GCA_000404065.3 Pinus taeda | reverse complement strand
AATCATAAAAAACAAAAAAAACTCCAACACCAACCCACCCCCCCATTTAATCACATGGTCCAGTAAGATCCACATCACCATTCACTTTTTGCAGGTAGAAGAAGAAGATGACAAAGAATGTAGAAGAAATGGATGGAAATGATGACAATGAGGAAGATCCTCTTGGATTTCCCATTCAAGATACTAATATCAATGTGCACAGGAAGAACATCCCTCCATCTTTTCTTCCAAAATTTCATGGTCTATGGTTAGAGGATCTGGAAACCTTTCTCTTTGAATTTGAAATTGTTTGTAGATCTTATGGTTACTTATTAAAAACTCAAAATTTGAGATTGTTTCGGGCAACATTGAAGGATAGAGCTCTTAAATGGTTCACGAGTTTAGGGACCAATTAAATAAGATCATGGAATGATATGCAAAATATATTTCTAGAAAAATATAAAGATCATGATCTTGAGGAACAAATCTTTATAATGAATCCAAGAGAAGATAAGAGCCTTGAGGATCTAATAGAGAGGTTCATGTATAATGTTAAGAGGGGAAAACTACATCATTTGGGATCCGACACACTTAAAACTCTCTTACTTAGAACAATTAGGGATGAATCAATTGATCTCCTTAATCTCATGAGTAGAGGTGATGTATGCCAATTATCATTTGATGAAATTTGTGAAACATGCAAACACATATCAAGAGGAAAAGCAGGAGTAGATAAATCAGCATCAAGATCGGTAAGTCAAGCTAAACTTGGAAATTTGCTTGATGATTTTAAACAGAAATTCTTAGAAATCTAACAAGACAAGTAGAAATGTTAAGAATGCAAGATGAAGGAAAAGAAAATGTTGATATTTGTGTTGCAAAATCATAGGATGTTAAACATTGTTCATCATTACCAAGGTTGAAGGAAGTTTACCAAGAGGGCAATGGAGAAAGTCAATCACCAATGCAGCTATGTTATGTAGCTCCAAGAGGACCATGGCAGCCTATTCAGCCTCATATGATGCAAGAGCCTAATTCACAATTTCAAGCTTATGCACATCCACCTCAAAGTAATTGGAACACACCCTTTCCTTGGCAACATTGGCCGTCTCAACCCCAAAACCAATCTTGGCAACAAGGTTGGCAAGGAACTTATGGAAGCCATCCACAATATCCTCAATACTTTCCTCAATATCCTCCATACCCAACTCGATGTTATCCCTACCATTCATCTCCACCATAACCACAACCTCATCCACATCCATCTCAAATATAACCTCCCACTCAACTACTTGTACCACCATTTCCAAACCCACACATTGAAGTAGCTCAACCCACTTACAATGCTGAGGTACAAAACTTCAAAACATCTCATCTTGAGCTCAATGGTGTTCACCATAGCTCAAGAAGAGTATTGCAAAAAAGAGATTCTTTTGATACCATTGAAGGACTACATCCAGAAGAAGAAGATTCGAAAGAGAAGATCAAATAATCATGGGTTGCACTTGATGAAGAACAAACATCAAAATCAAAGATTGAGAAAGTTCCCTCGTGGTTACCATCAAATCCTCCACGTATTCAAGAGATCAATCAGCAAAAAGAGGAAGACTTGAAGCTCATGATAGAAGAAGACATGCAAGATGGTCCAAATCAGCAAGTGGACAAGAGGCATCACGACTATATTGAAATAGGTTCCAGACAGTTGCTAATTTGCAACAATACACTCTTCTTCAATTGTGCCTGATATCATCAAGGTAAAATCATTTGATCTCTGAAATCCAGGTACATGTCAAAGCTTACATTTCATGCCTACACATCATTTTGTCTATCATCTTGATGTGTAGATGGCTCCATTGGAATTATTCTTATACTTGAAAGTGATTTTGTTTTTCAATTAACGTAGGGTAGAAAAAAAAATTGAATAATAAGAGGAGAAAATAAAAATATCAAGTGAAAACCTCCTTTGATGTGCCTCAGATTGGTTCATTGATTGAAAACCTCCATGAGGCAATCAATGGGTTAGAAGAAATGAAGAAAAAGAAGAAAAAAGAAATGATCCTAGGTGAAAAACTCCTTTGAGGCACCTAGGTAGACCTACTAGTTGAAAACCTCCTTGAGGCGGCTAGAAGGCCTAGAAGGAAGAAAAAGGTAAAAAAAAAATTGCTATTTGTATATCTCTGATGAATGCATGTACTCTCCAACATCTGCAAGAAACAAGAACAAGTTGGTACTCAAAGGAAATTTGGTCAAACTTAGTCAAAAGAAGTCAATTTTTGACTTCTCCTCCTTTGCTCAAATGCTCCAACAAGGCCAAGGCCATGCCAATCAATCACTCTCATATATTTTCACCATCCACCCATCATTCTCAAGCTTCTACTATTCAGTTTGCTTGCTATCATAAAAAACTACAGGAAGCTCTGTTTTACTACATGATACAAAAATACATAAAGCAGAAATTTGTTTTTGCCATAACTTGAAAACGATGCATCCATTTGCCAAGATGTTTCAGGGGGATATGCATATGGATCGTGGTGACATGCTCAAGCAATTTCGGCAAATTCCACTGCATAGTTTTCGAGAAATCAGTCTCCATCACCTACATCCATTATTGCATTGCATTTTCTAGATATCTGTGCATCCATTTAAAAAGTTGTTTCATGGGGAGATGCATATGGATGATAGTAACATGCCCAAGCCATTTCAACAGATTCCATTGCATGGTTTCCAAGAAATAAACCTTTATCACCTTCATCCATTTTTAGTTTTTCTCGTGATCTGTGCATCCATTGACCAAATTGTTTTTTTGGGGAGGTGCATAATGATGATGGAAACATGCTTAGAAAGTTTCAGGTCAATCTATTCTACCATTTGGGAGAAATGGACAAAACAAGTCGTTTTCCTAAAAACCTACAAGATTCCTTGAGATCCTACAAGATACAGAACAACACCTACAGGATTGGCAGTGAGCATTTTTTAAAGGCGAAAACAGAGGTTGGCTTCATCAAGCAGTGATAAGGAGGGGGATCCCATCAACACAGTGAGGATTCATCTGCACCCTCCTATACTAGAGATATTCACAAGGCACAATTGGATGGGTTTCTTTGAAAATTGAGGGGATATGATGAAGAAGTAGCCAGATATTTGCAGTGAGCTTCAACATGGAGATCCAGAGTTCAAAGAAGCTCCTCCAGAGCTTAGCAGCAGCATGCAGGTCTCTCCAACAACCATCAAGTAGGTATAAGTATGCAATATTCTTGACCTCTTCTCTTGAGCATATTATAGTTAGAAATTTGTTGTCTATGCATGAGAGATGAGGTTTTGTAAGCTAAGGATGGGTCAGTAGTCTCAGCAGCCTTCAACTAGTTAATTGCAGCTCACTCCTTCACTCATGCAATGTTGAAAAGTCAAAGTATGAAGGGTGATGATTTCAAGGAATGAGGACATCAGTTAGAAGAAATTTTTGCAAAGACCAAGTCGCCACAACACTCCAAGCCGTCCATCCACTTCATATTCACTACCTATTCATCATTCTTCCATCCCATTTCATTATTGAGAAAAAAATAGAGCATCCTCTCCATTTTCACAAACCTACACTACTCCCTTTGAGCCCTGGCATCCTCATTCAATCCCTCTTCATCATTTCTCATCACTCCCATACAGTTAGAAGACTTTGAAGGAAGAAGGAGTGACTACTATAGGAAGGCAGAATGTTGCTACAAGAAGGAAGAAAAGAAAAAATTGTGCTAAAACCCAAAATGATAGTGCCTAAGAGAGATCTAATCAAAACAGATAACTCCAAGGGGATTAGGCAATCATCTAGGCCACGAGGGAGAAGAAGAAGGCAAGAAAAAGAAATAAGGCACTCACCATCAAAATAATGAAAAGAGGTGTTCCAATAGGTCTCCAATATCATTCTAGCTTTTTTCAAGGGCCTAAAAATGGGAGAAATGCATGGGAGTCAAGTTGAGGGCCTTCGCTAACCTCAGACTATTATTTATGCTCAAAACTAATTTCCTGTCGTTTTAACAGGGCTTACTGTAGGTTTCATGTAGTTTTGACAGGAATTACTACAGGATGTCCTGGTTCTCATCTAAATGCATTTTGAAGGTGTTAGAGGTGTCCAAATGGCAGAACAAGGTAGTATAAGGTTGATAAGGGTGTGGAAGACCTTGCCAAACCGAAAAGTATTCAAGAACCCATCTTGAATAAGGGGAAGAAGGCAAGCTAATGGTCCCAAGAAACAATGATTTTTCTTTGCACAAATATGTTTTTGGGCTCGTCCTTGCAAAAATTACAACCATGATTCTTAATGCACAAGAGAGAGGCCACCAGGGCCATAAATGAGGCACAATGAGGTCACTATGTTTCTTAGAGGATGAGAAACACTTTCATTAGGGGGTATGATGGGCCTCTAAATTAGACATAAATTAAGGCCCATGCCTCTAAATTAAAACATAAATTAAGGCCTACGACCATCCTTCAGCACATTAGACCTCTCTTTTTGCAGTAGATAATTTATTTTTAACTTTAATATATTCATTATGAAGGTTTATGAATAATTGGATATCTGTGCCTAATATTATTTATTTTTGTGGAATATTATGAGAATATTGGGCAGATTATGAAGGTTTGGAGGAGATAATTTAGGGACTTGTTCCCTCTTACAGGAGGATCAATAACAAATAATAAATCACAACATATTATGGAATTATGGCACAGATTGTAGAACTCCAATGATTGAGAAAATCTAGAAATGTGTTCCACTAATCAAGGGACCAGATCCACTAATCAAGGGATTTTGGTGGGGAAAGCTTCATGTTGTCTTCTTCTTATCCTGCAATATCCTTTGTTCTCCATTTTCATCCAAGCACTCAATGACCTTGTCTTAACAATCCACCTTGGTCCTAGTTAGATACAACCAGTCCATACCCAAAATCATACTATATGATCCCAACGACAATACATTCAAATGTGTTGATGTAGGCATACCATTCAACTCAAATGCACAAGCTCTTATCCAGTGACACACTCTCTTCTTTGTACCTGTAGCCAAAGACCAAAGACCCATAACTGACCAGTAAGACCCATAACTAACGAAAGACCCATAACTGACCAATTTCTTCTCAATCCATGTCTTAATTGAGCGAGGGGAGGGCCAAAGGCCCATAACTGACCAATAAGACATTGATTTTCCAACCGCAGGGCTCGCTTCCATGCTTGAGGAGCCTTGATCTCGATCTTTGAGATTTCATCAAGCTTTTTCACAAAGCGAGATGATCCAAATCTGTGAAACTTAGAGCCAGCGGCCACAAGGGAGTTGAAGGCAAAAATATCCCTCTAGAGGCTCAATTCATGTGTCGGCTCAGCCATGATTGGTTTTCCGACCAATAAAGAGCTTAGCGAAACACTCAGTGAATCAAAAGAAACCGCGAGGACGAAAGGAAGTAGAAAATCGCAAATCAGAGGAGCCAACAACCCTATCTAGTAGTGATTGGACTTGTAAGTCCGGGAAGCAGGCGAGGCACAGGCACTCATTTTTCTACCCACCTTGTTTTTATAACGACAGATCATTTTTAAAGAATATTGTAAATTTAGTTAATTCTTATATAGTTTTTTTATTTTTTTTATTTTTTTTAGGAACTTAAGATGTATGCTGAAGGAAATGTTTCAATGTTTATTATGAATCGATGCCCATCAACATTTACCAAACATTTAATTTAGGCATAGTCTAACTAATAGATGAAATGACTTTCTTGATCATATTATGAGAATACAATATGTTGCGAGATTATGATTTCTTGTTATGTAAAATATACCTTGGAATGCATAAATGGATTCAACGCCCTGAAAACCCAGTAAGGAACTTGATGTTTCTTGACATTTGTAGATTAAACAACTTAAAGTTATGTTTTTTAAAAATCTGTATAGGATTTTGGACAAAATTGACCAGGAAAAATGATCGAGAAATGGTCATTTCATCTATTAATTAGACTAATCGTTTAATTTATATGGTTGCACTATTTAATAACAAGTCTAATTTTCCATCATTTTTAGATTAATATAGATACTTTAATGTAAAAAATAAATAGATAAAAATATTAATGCAAAATATGAAATGAAATGTAAACATTGAAAAACATGGAACATAAATAAATAAAAATATTAATGCAAAATATGAAATGAAATGTAAACATTGAAAAACATGGAAATGTTTGGAGAAAATATAAGAACAAACAAAATATGCATGTTCGTTTTGGAGTTGAGTTTTCATGATTTTACTTAATTATCGATAATTTTTATCTAGATGGTAGGGATTTAACTAAATATTCTTAGTAAGGTTGAGATTTAACTCAAAGTAGTTATGCTTTTTTTTTCTCCTTTAATAAAATTGATTAATTAAAAGAAATATCATATGAATGAGTGTCATATGAAGTGAATAGTTTTTTGGACATGTGGTATTGATAAGCCATGGTATTGGCTCATGGTATTGTAACAATGTCTATTTACAGATTAAAAATCTCCAAAATAGAATGGAGGTAAATATATATAGATAAGATCTGTTCCATGTTTTTTATATATATATATTTATATATATATATATATTGATTGATGATTGATGAGATAGTTAACGTCATTGAGACTAAACTTTGGTTCTATTAGATCTAAAGAACAATTATTTATTATTTTATAATATAATAATAATAATAATAATAATTTAAATTTAAGTGATTATTTAGTTCTATATTTTTAAATTTTAAGATATCAAATATTTTTGATACTTATTATCAATTAGCATTTACCTAAATTTATTTATATAGTTTATACCAGTAGTAATTGCTTTTTAATATCTTTATATAATAATCTATTTTAAATTATTTTTTATTTGATGCTTTTATTTAATTTCATATATTTTTAATATATATGTTTTTATTAATTTTAATTATATTTTTTGCTTAAAAAATGAAATAAATAATTCATGTAAAGTTAAAGTAAAGTTAAAATAATAATATTATTGAATATTTTATATTATTACTGTGAAAATTATTATATCAAAGTGAAATAAATATGAAAAATAACTTTTAACATTTTTAATATAATTTTTCAAGATTAAGATTAGTTTTAAAAGTTATCTACTTTATTACTTTTAAGATTATAGTAAAGAAATGTTAGGATAATAAAATAAATTTTATATGTTATTGGGTTGCTGGTTGATTTTGAGAATCTGTGACGACATGACGTCAAAATTTCATTTGGTGGCTAGCGGTTGAAGACGAAATAGATTATCAATTCGATTGGCCGCTGCAACGAAGTCAAGCAAAACAAGAAAATAAAATTGGCCTCCACTCCACTTGCTTCCTAATAGTTGAGTCGTGATGCGACGTAAAGTTGCTCATTGTTGAAAGCAGAGCAAGAAAATAGAGCATGAAAGTGGGCCCAGGAAATAGTGAGATTCCATACCATTTTGAATTTTGAACATTGCAAATCAAAATCATGATTAGCTTTCCAACGGTTGAATACGACGGACACTGCTGACGCCAAGTAAATGTCTTTCCATGTGACGGAAATTGAAAAAGTAATTTTTGAAATAGCAGCGAAGTTGTTTATACTTTTCTCTTTACAAGATATTAATTTTTTAATTTAATACATTTTAATGAGAAATCTAAAATTATTGAAATGATTTTAACTTGCTCGGACATTTTCGCATTTTATTTTAATTTTGTTTTGTTTGGTTTTACACAAATTAATACTATTTTCTATAACGGGTTGAAAGGGTTTTAATTCACAGTGTCATTTTAATCAAAGTGCCCTAAGGGTTTTTGAGGGTGCTGGATCCATATATACAGTGTAAAAACTAGTTTAAATAACACAAATCAAGATTTCACCTCAAATTTTTCCGTCGGATTTCGGCACCGAAAATTCCAAAAAGTCACACTGAAGACAACTCCATACATTATTCTCTTGTTTGAAAATAACAACTAATCCCCGCATTGATTGATGGCATTGAATATTGAGCGTGTACCCATCAAATCCTTCATACAAATTAGAGTTTGGGAAAGAGGTTATGATTCAAAGGTATGGACTCTTGAACAACATTTATCTTTTAATCTATATTTTCCCTTGTAATATGTTAATGGCGGTTTTTCAAGAGGAATGGTCATTTCAAGAGCAATGGTCATAAGATAAATTCCATTATATTTGAGTTCTTAGGGTTTCTCGACGAACTTTATTAATATCTTGTAACTCTTTGTTTGATGCATGTTTTTCTATTAAAAATACATAACTTACCCTTTTGAAGGTTTTATGTTCCTAGAGGTTGTTGGTCGTTGTCTATATTTGAGCCATGAGTTTTAAATATCATGTAGGGTAGAGAGGGGATTTTCATTTTCTAGCAGAATTACATGCTGCCGATTTCTTTATGTTGTAAATTATGTTAGCTTTTATATGATGTCTATATTTTTTCTGTTAATGTGCTTTGATGATTTTCAGGTATATCTAAGAGGTCAATAGAGTTGTAGGAGCATCAAAATCTATTTAGTTGCCATGGTTTTGAAGTAAGTTTATTGTCATAAATGTTTTTTTATTAAGGTTTTATTAGGGTTTCGCTGATGATTTCTATTGTTGTTTCTAAAGAAATTATATGTGCTTCATCTCAAACTCTCTTTCAAGGTCCTCCATGTAAGATCTGATCAGCTGCTCATCTCCAGTAAGGATCAATTCATCAACATAAAAAATAATAATATATAAGTTACCTTCTACCAAAATATGATAGAGGTTTGCATCTGCTTCACTTTTCGTGAAGCCCAAATCGGTGAGATAGCTATCGATCCTAGTGTACCATGCACGAGATGCTTACTTGAGTCCATATAATTATCTATTGAGTCTACACACATGAAAATCTCTGTCAAAGGTCTCAAACCCCTTCGGTTGCTCAATATACACCTCCTCCACAATAACTCCATTGAGTAATTTTGTCTTCACATCCATTTGGAGGATCTTCCACCCCATTTACGATGATAGTGCTAGAATTGACCTGATGGATGAGTACCTTGGTATTGGAGCAAAGGTCTCCTCATATTTAATTCCCTCAACCTCAAAGAACCCTTTGGCCAAGAATCTGGCCTTGTGTTTCTCTATGCTTCCATCTATCGCATGCTTTGCTTTGTAAATCCATCTCGAACCAACTACTGATTTGTCTGTTGCTCTTGGGACCAGTTCCAAAACACTGTTTATGACGATGGAATCATATTCATTTACCATGTCATCAACACATATTGGCTGCTCTTCAACTTCCTCAAATGAGGATGGCTCAGTATTTATAATCTCACTTATTAGAGCCATATAGCCAGTGTACTGATCTGGTGACCTATTCTACCTGCGTTGTGATGTAGGTGCTCCCACATCCTCTTTAGCATCATTTAATAATCTGTCAGCTTCCTTGGGTCGCTTCCTTCCTTCTCTGGATGTCTCTTCTTGAGTGGATATCTCCACTCTCTACTCCTCTTCTTCTAGCTGCTCGACAAATTCCTTAGGTTCTTCCTTTGGAGCCAAAATCTCCTGATGAGGATACAACTGAAGCTCCCTCTTAAGAGAACACCTCATTTCCTTCTCCTCATCAAATTTCACATCCCTTCTGACCATTTTCATCCTGAGGGATGACAAGTACACACGATAGTTGTGAGTTGTTTCTGTGTACCCCACAAATATGCCCAACTCTATTGTTGGCTCTAGCTTTTTCCTTGCTTCCTTGGAAACATGACAGTAAACTAATGATCCAAAGATTCTGAAGTGTGACACATCTGGTTTCTTTCCTGAAAATGGTTCCTCTGGTGTTACACTCATGCCAATAATCCTGTGAGGACTCTTGTTCTGCAAATGGAGCATTGTGTTGCATACTTCGGCCCAAAATTGCAGTGGTAGGCCTTGGTCATGCAAAATTTCCCTAGCTACTTCCACAATACTTCTATTCTTCCTCTCAGCCACCCCATTTCATTGTTGGTTATAGGGTGTTTTTAACCCCCATTGAATTCCTTTCCATAGAAATTTTAAACTCATTCGACACGTAGTCACCTTCATTATCGCTCCTAAGAGCCTTCACCTTCTTGCCAGTTTATTTCTCAACAAGTGTTTTAAATTCAACAAATTTGGAGAATGTATGGTCTCTCTTCTGCATGAAGTAGATCCAACACTTCCGTGAGAAATCATCTACACATATAACACAATACCTATGCTTGGTAGTGGAGGTTGTCGAGAAAGGTCTACAAACATAAGAATGGATCCTTTCAAGGACTGCATGTGCCTTGTTTCCCTAATCATTGAAGGTGGATTTTTTGTAGTTCCCCAATGCACACCCTTTGCATGTATCCCACTACTTTAGTGCTCCTTTCAGGATGCTTGTATAAATCTATTGCATGATCTTCTAAGCGCCATGATGCAAATGGCTAAGTCTTATATTCCATAATTAGAAGACATCACAACTCTCTACGTTCTCTACTTTTGTGCTTAATGCTACACAGTCTTCCACATCTAATTTTTAGAGGTTATTCACTCGAACCCCGATCTGCTTCACTTGTCCCATGGAAATGTGTCTCAAGAAAGCCTTCCATTTTCAAAATATCACATCATAGCCACGATCTTCTGACACAACTACGAAGACTAGATTCTTCTTCAGGCCCGGTACAAACATCACATCCTTGAGCGTGAGAGGAGAGTCATACTCCCTCTGAAACATAATTGTACAAATGTCGGTCGTGTTATAAATTCCATCATCTCCCATCTCGATGTGCATATAGAGATCCTTCTCCTCCAAGTCACTACAACATTCTTTGTTTCCAGTCATGTGGAATGAGGCACCACTATCCAAATACCACACACTATACATAAATGTGTTTGCCATCAATGCAATGAGAGTAAAATTAAGCTCAAACTATGAGGCTAAGGCTTCACCCAATGCTCCTCCTGCATTCTTCTTTATTTCCTTCTTGCGTGGACACTTTGTTGCATAGTGCCCGAATTCATGACAGTGAAAGCACTTGATTTTGCACAAGTCTTTCTTCTTGCCCCCTTGACTAGATTCTACTTTGGATTGGGATTTATTCCCTTTCCCTTTCTTCGAATTTCCATCCAAGGCACAATTTTCCTCATCCTCGCCCTTGGATGATGTCTCGCTTAAGTTGTTCCATCTTATCTCCTCTTGTACCAAATCGAACGAAAGGCATTCCAAATTTGGTAGCTTGTCCCTCTCATTCACCAAATATTGGTAGTTGTGCCAGCTCTTGGGAAGGCTTAGAAGGAATAGGCTCACCAAATCATTCATTGCTATAGTAACACCAACTTGACCGATTTCATCACGACATTGTGTGCACCTGCTCAGGTATAGTGGAATGCTTTCATTCCTCTGCATCTTGATATTTCGAAGCTTGTCCTTGAGTGCCGATTTCCTATGGTCACTACTATTCTGGAACAAATTTATCAGCACTTGCAACATTACATACAAAGTCTCTTTCCCATGGATATTGGAGACAGTATAGTCTCGTACTCCCTCTAATATGATCCATCTCTCCTTGACAATGCACTTCTTCCAATATGCTAAATTCTGAGCATCCACTGCTGCTGGTTTCGGAATATCGTTATCAATGAATTCCTTTAACCCATTATCCTCCAGTACTACCTCCATGAGGTCCTTCCATGAAACATAATTTTAGCTTCTATTAAGGGCATACTCGAGCCTTAGTCCATTGAAAGCCATATTCTCAGTCCTGAAGAAAACCTACAACCTGATATGCAACCTCGAACCTCCTGTAATGAAAACTTCAAAATATCTACTCTATTGTGATTCCAGCTCTGATACCATGTAGAAATTATGTGTAGATTTAATACTACTCATGAAATTTACTAAACTACAAGACTTAAAGCTACTCTACTGATATGTGGAAGTTAATTCACCATATGAAACAAGAATCTTAGACATGCAAGAGGAAACATCACACATGCACAAATATTTATCTAGGGTAAATCAACTGCTCAAAACCCCTTTACTATATATATTGCATTAATCAGAGAATAGAGAATAAATACAATGCTTTCTCAAGCCTGAGCATGCCCTGCAAGTGTATAGTTTATCCCTCTGCCTGACTAACTGAAATTAGCCCAAAACTTAGCCAATTTCAAGCCTTCCCAAGCTCATATTTACTTGTGTTGTTCCCTTGGGATGCCCCTATTTTTTTGGAAATTCACACCAAGGAATTGTTCAATAGCCTTATGAAAATATCTGAGTGCATGCACAACCTGTATGTTGGGATAGAGTCCCCTAGGGTCAATTTCGGGCTTAAAAGCCCAAGTTTTAGGGCAAAAAGCCCAAGTTTTGTATGTAAAGTGTAAAGTCTCCACAATTTGTGGTCACGGAGCGCATAGATGTAAAGTGTCATAAAGGGTTTTTACCCTTCTATTTATGTATGTTGTGTCGGCTTTAGAAGATCTACCCATGGTCCACGAACCATGGGATTGTATAAAAAGGAGAGTCTTAGAAGAGTCTAAGACAAGTTTTTGGTTGATGATGATGAATGTAATGGGTCATTAGCAGAAAGAACGAAGAGTCTTAGAGTAGAAGAGAGGCTCTGCAGCTGTGTGCACAGAGGCCTATGGTAGAAGTCTGTAACTGAGTGCGCGGACCCCTACAACTAAGTGCGCAGGGTAGTTAGAGTCTTTAAGAAGATTTGAAGCATTAATAAAGAATATTACTTTGGAAATATCTATGTTTGATCTCTTTTGTGATGAATGAATGTGATTATATTACGACGTGTATTGGGTTTATGATTTAATATTGTAGTGATGCGCGAATCTGCATGTTGTACTTTTTTATATGAATGCAAGTGATAATATATGTTTATGTGAAGAATATCTTAATGCATGTTAAAGTTATAGATACTTAATCTGATCTGGGTAAATACAGAAGTAAGAGTAATTACAAAGACACGTAAGTGGCTGATTCACCTATTTAAGGTCCGTGAAAGACAGTCCTAAAGGCTTATTGATCTGCGCAAAGACATAAGTAGGGCATAAAACGACATCACTGCCATCTATGGGTGTGGAAACTTGGTTCCAGCATCCCCCCATACTGCTTCAAGTGAGACTTCAGCCGTGCTCCGCGGATTGATGTCAAAAGGGCCAATAGTGTATGGATTTGTTTGGCTAAACCTAATGTTGAACCTGGGTCAAGGCCCACTAAGCCAACAAATGGTTCTGTTGCCGGGACCGAGATCTGCATAAAGAGATGTGTGATGTCGCATCACTGGAATCCAACTAAGAAGGAAATCGAAGACTGGTTAGATAGAAAGATCCATGAATTTGCGATGAAAGAAAATAGAAATCCACGACTGGTGAAAGAATAGTGGTTGAACAGATATCTGTACATATAGATACACGAAATATTATTCTGTTCCTTCCCTGTTTAATTATACAAGTGGATCGCTAAATTGGCAGACGACCAAGGAAGGTGGGGGCTTGACGGTCTGGTAGCATGGACCCTAGAGTTAGTGCGGAGATTGGAAGCCTCTGAAGATAAGATCGTGCGTGGTGTCAATCACTGACTTGATTGTATCATAGGAAGATTTTTTACATAGTTCGCGGTCGATACTTTGGTTAGTTATAGGGAAGCAGAGCGACGCTTCTTCAAGGGACCGCAAGGTAAGTATTTAAGGTCTTTAAATACTTGGATTAAGATGCTCTTGTGTGAAAATATGGTTATGCAGTTACGTTGATGTTTGGAGGTATGCAGAGTGGAAAGATGTTCAGGGATAGAGGAAAAACAGGCCCTGAATATAGCCCACTGATCGAACATCCTTTGAGTGACGATGAGGAAGAAGCATAGGCTTCACCACAGAGTGTTGTTAAGTTGATAAGACAAGGGTTCCCGTGAATACCCCACCCACCCACACCACCTCTGTCTTCACCTCCGCAGCCTACACCTTTACCCACACTGCCACCACCTCTGCCTCCATTCAATATGGTGAATGTAGTGAAGTTGCCCGTTTTCAAGGGGTTTGGAAATGAGGATTCGCACCAGTTTTGGTTCGTCACAAAGGATGTATGGGAAGTTCAGGGTATTACAGATGATCAGATGAAGAAAGAAACATTAGTTACTGCTTTACAAGAGCGCGCGCTAATGTGGTACATTAAGTATTACACTGATAACCCGACAACTGCGTTGGCAGATATTCAGACCACGCTAAATAAGGAATTCAGTAGTCCTAAGTCTGAAGCAAAATCAATTGTGGGATTCGAGGAGATCATGGTGAAGCCTGGCGAGACACCTTGGTACCTGGATCAGAGATTGAAGTGCACGATCCGCGAAGCTAACCTAGATCTTACGGATGGGCAACACCACGAATGGTTTGTGGCTTCACTCTTGCCTCATCTAAGGGTTGCTTTATCACAACAAAAGATTGGGACTCAGGCGGAAGCCCTAGAGATCGCGATGAGATTGCATGAGACACCAATGCAAGATGCTAATTTGGGAGTTCAACATATTCACGCACAGTTGCAGAACCCTTTTTCTAGAATTTCAAAGTCTGAAGAAAGAAAGAGCAATTCGGCTAGAGGTAAGCAAACAAGTTTGGTGCCTGAAATGCAAAAGTCATGCGCATGACAAAAATCACTGTTTGTTCTTCGTGAATTATGTTGCAGTAGGAGGGTGTTGGGTCCCTATAATACTAGTGATTACCCCATTACTATTGTAGTTGTACCCTTATTAATATTGTTGTCCCCCTATTGTCCCCATATTGTTATTACTGTGCCCCATAGAATCCCTCTATTGTTATTTTTGTGGCTTAATATTATTATTGTTAGGACGGTTGCGTTATATTGTGACTCCTTAGACTCCTATATATAGAAAGGAGGTTTTTTCATTTGAATCATCCAAGAATTGTT
>APFE030391069.1:100328-144120 GCA_000404065.3 Pinus taeda | reverse complement strand
CTGATCTCCATTGCACTATAAATTGAGGCATTGGGTCAGTGGCCAGAGAGGTTAGAAGCTGAACTTTTGAGGGTAATTGCTAGTGAAATCAAGACTTCCTATTTGAGCTTAAGAGGAGAGATCACATACCTTTTTGGCTTCATTGGGGAGTGAGTGAAGCTTGTCAAAGTAGAGGAGACTTCTTGTTCGACCCTGGGAGGAGCTTGTACAGCGTCAAGGCAAAGGTTGTAAGGTTCTTCTCCTTTTGAATTAATACAATCAAGCTCATTTTTCTCAACAAGTATCTCATGTTATTTGTTTCATGGACTCCTTGACTTTCATGTTTAATATGTTTTATAATACTGGTTATTCAGGTGCTATTTAATCGTTTGCCTTGTTTGTGCTTGCAGGTTTGCGACAAAGGAACTTACTTGGATCAAAGGAGCGAAGGCATCTCCAAACATGCGTTGGACATGAGGTAGGCCTTAAACACATTTGTATGCCATTATTTATAAAGCGCATTTAGAGAAAGATAGTGTCTGGTTGGTTTGTTTGTCATTAGGTCTTCATTAGATTCTAGGAAGGCCTATCTTGTCTGCAAGATCGACTCATTCCGCGTGACACCCCCCTCTCTCGCTCTACCCCTCTCTCTCAATCTCTCACTCTCCCTCTCTTGCTTTCTTTCTCTCTCTCTCATGCACACACTTTGTTATACAACAAAATGAACTCCTCATCAACTCAGAGGTGAAAGATAGCATTATTGAAGCAAAGATCACAATTGCAGGCCTTCACTCTACACTAACGTTGGTTACACACTGTAAACCTCCTTTATAAAGCTTGTTACCAAGCCTGAGGGTGCATTAGTGACCCTGCTAACTCAAGTTGTTAGACCAAGGGAAACGTTAGTGAAACTAAGGGAAGTTCAATGGGTCAAAACAATGAATCTGCTCACAAATATCTAGATATTTATCCCTAAATTTCCTTAAGAAAAGTAAGGAAATTCCCAAAAATCAAACTATTTAGGGAAATTCCTATCTGAAAAAGATGGTAAAAGGAAAGAGCTGGAAAATAGAGCAGGTTCATTGATTTTGCCCTAATGAACTCTATGAAGAGCTTGGCAACCCTAACTTGATTGCTACATAAGCAACGAGAGAGCCATCATGAAAGGGGTCAGAGCATTTGAAAGGATAGCCTACTAAGTAGTTATGAAATGTCATGTACTTGCAGAAGTGAGCTAAAAGAGAGAGAGAGAAGAAGAAGGGGCAAGGGAAGACTGATAAAACGGATGGTTGTAATCACTCTTCCATTGTTAATATAGAACTGTAGTTATGTTCCATACTCCATAGTGTCGGTAACATTGTTCAATGAGTTGTTTATTTCAATACTTGTTGAGATGAGTAGTTAAGGTATATAAAAATATATGTTCATTATGCATTCTTATATTAGTTTTCAAGATTGTATGTTGTGATTGTGTTGCCTTTCCTTTGTATAGGAATTGTCTTGGAACCAGCTTTGAAGGAGTTCTTATTGGCTGCATTGAGATGTCCAAACAAATCTAGAAGGAGACTTGAGGTGATCCTCTTTCCTTACTTTGTTAACTAATATTTGATAGATGAACATGTGTATAACTTGGTAGCTTCTGTAGATAATCTTATAGTCTGTTGAAGGTCTCGATAAGGCCTTTGAGGGTAGTTTTCATTCTCCATACACCATACATTTTACCCCATAGTAGAATTGGTGACTCCACTGGGGACTATACGTCTAGTTCCCAGCTCATCCAGAATCTTCTTTGTTCTCTCTTCCTTCCAATAGCTCCCTATTCTTTAACAATCCTTTTTCTGATCCACCAAATATCTTGCTGCATCCTACTAGTATACATTCACCTTAGAAACTGATCTCGAAAACCCTTGTTGTGAAAGATTTCCCACACTAACACAGGTTACCAGGCTACACAGAGCTTTATAAAGCACTGTGCCTGTGTATAGGGAGCGTTAGTGACCCTACTAACTCTCTGTAACCACTATTACAGAGCATTAGTCTCCCTTTGTCTTGATTTCCAGTAGTGTCTATGGACCAAAAGCGATGGAAAATCTTCTCATGGGCTGAAATAAGGTTTGTAGCTGTATTATGTCCGCAAAATTGGTGTCCTAGAAATTTATTTTTAGGAAAAAAATTTGTTTTGCTCTCTTAAAAAACATCTTTTCTAAAAGAAAGATTGATCATTTGTGTTCATCCTTCTGTTTAAATAGTTGTGAGTTGCTTCATTTTGGTTTTCAGTAGTTGTTAGGAAATATTGGTAAAGAATATTTTGGTTATGCATGTGTTGAAAGACTATAGATGCACAGACGAATCTATGAATATGCAAAAAAGATGAATATGTAGAATAAAGTTTGTTTGCATCAAATTGAGAAAAAAATTCAAAGCATTGTTTTGCATGATTTATTGAGTCAAGAGTCTCACCATATTTCATACATCAACACCCCTTCCGAAGACAATAATCAAGTACAAAAAATTTAAATTAAAATCAATCAGTTACTCTTTTGAGCAAACCAACATTAGCTAGGCTAGGATCTTGGGATAATCATGTGGGTGAACTGCCCAAGGTTGAAAACCAAAACTAGTGTCATTAATGAGCAAAAAATTCTTTCTGCATTCATATTACCGAGACCACTCCACTAACAACGGAGTGAAATATAAGACAACATCAGACTCTAATTGAAGGTAGCCCACCTTCTCTTACAAATACTTTGGGCATGCTATGTATTGGGGGTCCCTTTGGGGATTTCGAAATTGAGTCAGGGACTCAGGTATCCTACCCACACAGCGTGCTGTCTACGACTATGTCCCCCTCGATGATGTCTATTATTTGAGGTATCTCTAGTGGCTAATGTTCTAGGTACATACACAAGGTGACTGTGACGGGCTGTCCTAGTACCTAACACAGATGGATCTACACTGTCTTCAGTTTTTGGGAGGGTACTCATATTCACAAGAGTACTTGGCCCTTCAATCTGAGGTTCGGGTGAAGCTCTAGGGTAACCGTAACCATACATTTGGCATCCTTCTCTGTTATTCATTGAGAGACAAAGTTTCATCTCTGGTGATCGGTGCGTATCAGACCAGGGAATTTCCCTCTGTTTACTGATTGATATATTTAATGTATTTTTTATATTTTTAGGTACTTGAGTGCTATCACTTGAGACTTTAAAGAATATCAGGATAAAAATTTATTGATAAAATTAACAGTCACCGTGGCTACATCTGGCCCTTGTTGTCCCTTTAGACAATTGTTAGGAATTCCTCCACTCATTATGGAAGATCTGTCGACTTCCATTGAACTAGATTCCTCATCTTCGAGGGATCAGTCTCCTAGATCTCACACAGGATCTATTTGGACAACCGACGATTCAATTTTGCCAGAGGATTTCTTCACCGAGGGATTTCTTCCCCCCTGTAACCCTCCACTCACAGATCCGTGGGAACCTCTCTTGGCTCCTATGGTACCTGTATTTCCTGCTTCAGTAGGTGGAACATTCCCATCTATCCAGTGAACACCTCATGGGATGTGGAACTTTAGGAACACTTTTGGTCCTTTACCACTCCCCCAGTTAACAGTCATCACAACATCGGTAATGTGGAATACCACTATTCTGTTTTTCCTAGGTACAAACACTCACATGACACCCTCTATGAGTAGAACCCAACAAATGCCAGGTTCCACCCCTATGGTGCCAAACTACATACCTTCGGCAAGTGCCACATATAATGCTCCTTATAACACTCAATGTGGAACTATGGGTGTGATTCCTGTTTACCAACAACATGGTCAGCTGCCAATGTACAATTCAAACCCCCAGATTCATATACCTAGGGGGGGTTCCCAATATGCACATATCGGAAGGGAACGTAATAGTTCCCCCTTCGTTCTCAGGCATGCATGGTTAGTTGCTAATTGACATGAGTGTTCCCTCTATCAATCAAGGCCAAATGGTGAGTTTTGTGTCGGGCAGGAATCCATATGGGGTTCCCAACCAGTCCATGGGGGCACCCTACTCACATACTCAAATGAATCAAGGGGGCACCACTTATACTAGGGGAAATTCCATACTCCAGTATCAAAATCCTCATGGAAATCCTCTCTACAACACCATACCTCAAAGAATCTACTACACCACACAACCCATGTACACTATGGGGAACCAAACGATGGGAGGAGTTCAAAGCTCCTCATGTCATCTGTCATCACCATGGTCTGAGTTTGGGACACCTAACTCTCTGTCGTTTTTGACAATGTTGGATATCCCTGACTTATACAAGTTGACAAATGACCCCATCTATCAAAACTTACAATGGCTGTTGATCACACATAAAATACCAACGGACATCACAAAGTTTGATGGAAAGCAAGGTGAGGATCCAGGCACCCATATCACCACCTACCATCTCTTGTGTGTTTCAAACTCTATGGTGGATGATAGTGTCCGGTTGTGTCTTTTTCCCGGCACCCTCACTGGCAACGCAGTGAAATGGTATATTGAGTTACCACGCACATTTGTAAACACCTTTGATACCTTAGCAATGGAATCCCTAATCCATTTCTAGCTACCTATCCGCTATGAGACTGGGACAGAGCTCCTCACTTCATTTCGTCAGGATACCACCATCCACATCTCTGATAATATTCATGAATGGAGATGTAGGTGGAGGTTAGTAAAAGCTCCCATCCCAAACTTTCTCTTAATGGACTGGTTCTCTAAGTCCCTACTCCCACAAATCCCTAGAGATGTCGTTCTACGTGGTACGGTCACAGAAGACCAATCCAAACATCATGCCCAACACTTGGATTTGATATATTCACAGTCTAGAACTCTTTATGACATAATCCCCAATGCTCCTGGCAACCCCAATGCTTCCACTACTACCAAATCGACTGCTCTTCCTACCACTGAGATAAACTTCGTGTAGTGTACACAAAATCTCGGCGGTAAGAAAAAGAAGAATAAGAAAAAGGCTGCTCCTTCTGAAGAGCACCGAATAAAGCATCCAAACCTAAAATAGAAGGTCGTTGCACCTACTGACAATGGAAAGGATAAAACTGCCACATTTCCTTCCAAAATCTGCGCTGAAGACCACATGTCCTATAACTATGGACATCTTCAAGAATGCATAGAATACATTGTTAGAAAGGATACTGGTAGGACCCCCACTATTCTGAAAAATCCTTTCCCCACTCAGTATTAGAAAAACCTTATTGGAAACCAACTGCCACCCTTGCAAGGGGGCAATGACGGTTTGCAACATCCTTCAGCTGGTGAAGGATCTTCTACCATTTTCACATTTGAAACGATAGATCTACAAAAATGAGCCAAATATTATGGAGCTCCTGTCGCTCATGTAGTGAAACCTTCCTCAAGTCAAAACCCACTGCCACCTAACGATTTGGATATTGAAAGGCTAGTCGAAGACCTTGTAATTTAACCACCAAAAGGGGCACATCGACCCACAATGCACAATGCATCTGCACATGCCGCCCAACACTATAACATCATAGAGGATTTGGCGCAAGCATCATCAACTATGTCGGCACTCAAAGTATTACAAACATGCCCAACGCAATGGAAAGCTTTGCTCTCGGCTATTGGAGGTATTGACCGAATGGATTCCATGCTTGCTATTTTCGACATGGACAAGTGTAAACCTCCCCTTTCTCACCAGCTTGCATTCCAGGTGCATATAACTTCGAAAGGTAGAGCTATACACATAATTGTCAGCAATGAAGGTGCTTCTACCTGCGTCATGTCGGCTTCCTGTTGGCTCACCCTAGGTTCTCCAACCCTATCCCCACCGTTGAACTCCCTGAAATCTTTTGATGGCCACACCTTTATCCCAAAAGGATACCTAGCCAGTTTCCCCATCACTTTGAGTGCGAAAACCATAACGGTGGACGTAGAAATCGTAGACAAAAAAATTGACTATAATATCTTGCTGGGTCACAGTTGGACATATGCCATGACAGTTGTCATATCTACTACCTTTCGCATCATCCAATTCCCATTGGATGGAAAGGTAGTTATAGTAGATCAGTTGTCTTTCTACACCCCTGATTATTCACCATTACCAAGTGGCTCCATACCCCTAGTAGGAGGTGGACTGACTCTTATGTTAGTTTAGGCACCGTTCTATTGAAGGCTTCTTCCCTCATGGGCTTTTTTCCTCTTCAACCACTGAAGGTTTCATATATGGTCAATATTCTTTCATCTATTCCTCATGAATAGATCGATCCATGGATACTACTTGCTCCTTCAGACATTGATACATACAAAGAGAAAATGCCACTGTCACCAGCTGAATTGGCCTACCAAGCCATTCAATTGGCATCCAAATCTCCGGTCACTTTGGTTTTGGCCAACGGTACCACTGCCCCTCCCATAATTGCTCCTTATTTTGATCCGCTCAATCAAGTCCTACATATGGATGAAGCTATTAGAGAGATCATGAGTTTAGAAGAGTGACCTTGGGAGGATTGGCACCATCATGTTTCAATATCTTATTCAGACATGATGCCTTTTCAAATCATGTCCCTTGACATACTAGAAATCGGTTCCTCAACCTATACGATCCTCAAGACTTTGGGGGTGGATGGAAACATGGACAATTCTTCAAAAACATCACTCATCGATATTTCTATCAAGACAGGCACAATGGAAAACATGCAAATTGGAGCCAAACACAATCTTGAGGAAATTGTGAGCTTCACCTACCCATTTAGGGACTTCCGTGATGTTTTTCCTTGGTCTTATGAGGAAATGCATGGAATAGAACTTTCTATAGCAAGCATGAGATCAAGGAAGAACAAGGATTATTTTTATCGTATTTTTCTTGCTCATTAATCCAAAAAATCCTCAAGTCTCCTTCTTTGGGCTCGCTAAACTACCATGAAGAAGATTGAGCATTCTTTTTATGGTATTTTTCTTGCTTGTTAATATGAAAAACCTCGAGTCTCCTTCTTGGGCTCGTTAAACTACTACAAAAAAGATATAGGACACTTTTTGAGATATTTTATTGCTCTTTAAAAATTATAAACATCTTGGATTGTTCATCATTAAGCTTGTTAAATCTTTGTGACGATGGTCAGAGCACTTTTCATGATATTTTATTTCTCTTTAAAAAATAAGAAACATCTCCGAGTTTTCATCGTTGCGCTCGTTAAATCTATATGATGATGCTTTGAGAAACTCTTTTTTGATCCTTTTCCAGCTCATTAAACTAAAAAAGACCAAGGGAGCATTCTTTTTAAGTGCTTTTTTCTCACTCTTTAAACTGAAAAAATCTCGAGCTTTGGCTTTAGGCTCATTAAAATTGATAAAGATAACCCAAGCATTCTTTTAGGTACTTTTCTCGCTCGCTAAAGTGAAAATTCCTAAGTTTTTGTTATCGGGCTTGTTAAAAATATATGGCAGTAGCAAGAGCACTTTCTTTTTTGGGACCATTTCTCGCTTTTAAGTCGAAAAATCCCTGGGTTTTTCACCTCCTTCGAGCTCGTAAAACTATGAAGAATGGATGAGCCATTCATTTCCCTCTTTTTCTCGCTCACTAAACTGAAAAAGATACCTTGAGTTTTCTTCATCTGACTCATTAAAACTTTTGATGAAGGTATTGAGTTTTTCATTATGTGAGTCATTAAAAATTCACGATGAAAAATGAGCTTAGTACGTCACCTCATACTGATAACAAAATGAGGTCGACATCTATTCAAAGTAGGTTTCTCTTTATCTAGGTTCAATGAATTAATTAACAGAAAACTAACCGATTCGGGTATACTATTAACCTTTTGTCGCACCTGATTAAAAACTATGACAAAGGGACTGCCATGGTGTCTCTCTTTGTGATCGTTTCAGACTCTCTAAATATGAAAAGACCACTGAGTTGTCTAGTCTGGACTCTTTAAATTACATAGACGAGATATAGAGTCATTCTTTTTACGGTACTTTTCAGACTCTTAAAACATGAAAAAATCGACGAGTTTGCCTCTCTGGACTCATTAAACTAATTAGATGGGGCAAAGAGTTGCTCTTTTCGTTGTCCTTTTTAGACTCTTTAAACATGAAAATACTGATGAGTTTACTTGTCTGGACTCATAAAATTAATCAGACGGGGAAAGTGGACAATACAACTATATTCCGTATTTGAAAGCATGGTTTGGCAGCAGTCGCTCCCTTGAACATGGCACTCCCTCATAAAAACCTTCCTTTTGATGGCCTCTCAACATGAACCCTACCATTCTATGAGTTTTAGCCTATATACCCTAATGTAATTGCGTCTATGTATCCTAACACTCTGTAGTGTTCATGAGTCAAGTGTTGTCTGGTTAAAACTGTTGTTGTGCCTTCTATTGTGCAAGGGTTACCCATTTGTTTCCTCCATTAACAGATCAAACATATCCTTTCATCATGCCCTCCATTGTTTAGACCGAAATGCTCAAAGATTCATCAAAAAACAAAATCATTCTTGTCTTGTTTCATGTCGATTGATGTAGGACACATTATTTCCTACCCTTTGATAGGTTTCTTCTTATCGATTTCAACACTCTATTTAGGAAGAGAACCCAGAAACACATTCAGTGCCTTGGTACTTGCAAACATTAGTTGCAGGTTACCTTGTGTTTGATCAGGGGTTCTCATTATTGGCTCCTAGTGAAGTGATTCTACGGGTGTTCGACGACAAATAAATCTTTCACACTTGCTAGTTTGTACTGTGCATCTTGGAGACCATCACCATTATCGGTGGCCTTCCTCACATCTGTTAATGGTCTCCATTATGGACTAGTAATCAGATGATTTTGTGCATGTTCAACACCAACACATATTTTTCGCATGTATCAATCCATGTTGTTTGGTGAAGCGACAATCAAGACCTTGGGTAGAGGCTTGCATCATTCAACCTTGTTTCCTCTCCCAAGATGTGAATATTGTTTTTGGAGACATTTGTTTCAGGATGACTCTATTATGACACTGGATCCACTTTCTGCTTATCGGCATCCAACCTTGTTATATCTCTTCGGAGAAAGATTACTCTGACATAGCTACTAAGCATGGGAATTCTTGACTCAAGACATGATTTTAGCAGTTATATATATATGTGTTGTATCAGGTTTTCCTCACTGCCCGAAGCTTATCTCTCTCTACAAATTTTGACAGAAAATTACAATTTTAGTAAATTATTTTGGTCATTGTCTCTACCTCTAATCTCATGCTTTAGGGGGAATCTTTTATACAACAAAATGACCACCTCATCAACTTAGAGGTGAAAAACAGCATGACTAAAGAAAAGACCACAATTGCAGGCCTTGACTCTACACTAATGCTGGTTACACATTGTAAAATTGCTTTATAAATCTTGTTACCAAGCCTAAGGGTGCGTTAGTGACCCTGCTAACTCAAGTTGTTAGACCAGGGGCAGCGTTAGTGAAACTAAGGGAATTTCAATGGGTCAAACCAATGAATCTGCTCACAAATATCTAGATATTTATCCCTAAATTTGCTCAAGAAAAGCAAGGAAATTCCCAAAAATCAAACTATTTGGGGAAATTCTAATTTGAAAAAGAAGGAAAAAGGGGCAGAGCTGGAAAACAAAGCAGGTTCATTGCTTTTTCCCTAATGAACTCTATGAAGATCTTGGCAACCCTAACTCGATTGCTACATAAGCAGTGAGGGGGCCATTGTGAAAGGGGTCAAAGCATTTGAAAGGATACCTACTAAGTAGTTGTGAACTGTCATGTACTAGAAGAAGTGAGGTGAAAGAGAGAGAGAGAGAGAGAAGAAGAAGGGCCAAGGCTGGAAGATTGATACAACAAATGGTTGTAATCACTCTTTTGTTATTAATATAGAATTGTAATTGTGTTCCCTACTCGATAGTGTTGGTAAAATTGTTCATTGAGTTGTTAATTTCAATACTTGTTGAGATGAGTAGTTAAGCTATATACAAATATATGTTCATTGTGCATTCTTATATTAGTTTTCAAGATTGTATGCTGTGATTGTGTTTGCCTTTCCTTTGTGTAGGAATTGTCTTGGAGCTAGCTTTGAAGGAGTTCTTCTTGGTAGCATTGAGATCTCCAAACAAATCTAGAAGGAGACTTGAGGTGATCCTCTTTCCATACTTCGTTAACTGATATTTGATAGATGAATATGTGTATAACTTGGTAGCTTCTGCAGATAATCTTACAGTCTGTCGAAGGTCCCGAGAAGGCCTTTGAGGGTAATTTTCATTCTCCATACACTGTGCATTTTACCCCATAGTGCACTCTCTTCCTGTGTTCTTTCTATCTCTCTCTCTCTCTATGAGTTAGACACATATGTTGTCCATTAAATCATATACACATATGGAGAAAAATATATAGATTATATATATGCTCCTCTTGAGATATATCAGAATCTTAAAATATAGCTCTCATATATTTTTAACCCTCTTTCTCTCTCTCCCTCTCTCCCCCTCTCCCTCTCCCCCTCTCTCCATTTATCCTTCTCTATATCACCCTATTTCACTCTTTCTCCCTCACACAATCCTGTTGTATTCTCTTCCAATGTTATCTCTCCCACTCTCTCCCTCTCTCTCTCTCTCTCTCTCTATGAGTTACACACATATGTTGTCCATTATATCATATATACATATAGAGAAAGTTATATAGATTATATATATACTCCTCTTGAGATATATCACAATCTTAAAATATACCTCTCATCTATTTCTAACCCTCTCTCTCTCTCCCTACCTCTCTCCCTCCCTCCCTCTCCCTCTCCCTCTCCCTCTTGCTCTCATTTCCTTCTCTATCTCTCTCTCTCCTCTCTTCCCGCTCTTCTCTGCCTTCTCTCTTCTCTCTGCCCCCCTCTCTCTCCATCTCTCTCTCATTCTCTCTCTCTCTCTCCCCCTCTCTCCCTCTACCCCTATTTCTCTCTCTCCCTCTCTTTCCCTCTATCTCCCTCTCTCTCTCCCCCGCTCTCTCTACCTCTATCTCTATGTATCCCTCTCCCTCTATCTCTCCCTATCTCAGTCTTTTTTTTTCTCTCTCTCTATCCCTCTCTCTCTCCCTCTCCCTCTCTCTCTTCCAAATTTATCTCTCTCTCTCTCCCTCTCTCTCTCTCTCTCTATCTATCTCTCCCTCTATCTCTCTATCTATCTCTCCCTCACTCACTCCCTCTCCCTCTATCTCCCCCTCTCACTCACTCTCTTCCAATGTGATCTCTCCCTCTCTCCCTCTCTCCCCCTCTCTCTCCCTCTGTCCCTCTCTCTCTATCTCTCTCTCTATGTCCCTCTCTATCTCTCCCCCCTCTCCCTCACTCTCTTCCAATGTTATCTCTCTCTCTCTCCCCCCTTGTCTCTCTCTCCCTCTCTCTCTCTACTTTCCTCTACCTCTCTCTCCCTCTCCCTCCCTCTCTCTCTCTCTCTCTCCCTCTCCACATATCTGTCCCTCTCTATCTCTCTCTCACGTTGTCCCTTTCTCCCTCTCTATCTCTCTCTCCCTCGCCTTGACTCTCTTCCAATGTTATCTCCCTCTCTCTCCCTCTCCCTCTCCCTCTATCTCTCTCTCTCCCTCTCCCTCTCCCTTTCTCTCCCTCTCTCTCTCCCTCTCTCTATCCCTCCCTATCTCAGCCTTTTTTCCCTCGCCCTCTCTCACCCACTCTTTCTCTCTATTTCTCTCTCCCTCTCCCACTCTTTCTATATCTCCCTCTCCCTCTCTCTCTCTCTCTCTCTCTCTCTCTCTCTCCTTCTCTTGCTATATCTCCCTATCTTAGTATCTCTCTCTCTCTCTCTCTCTCTCTCTCTCTGCCCCTCTCTCACACTCTCTCGCTCTCCACGACCACGAAGTCTTTGAGACCGTCTAGGTGATCGGTCATCCACTTTGAATTTCTTGTTAAGATCTAACTAAAGACTCAAAAAATTGAAAGCTAGGCCAACTAAGAGCACATAGCACACACTATAAAGTCCCTAAAGATAACAGCCAGTCAAACAAATTCCAAGTATTTCCACCCCGGGTGATTAAGACCGGACACCAAAATACAAGAAAGTGAATTAAGAGGCCTTCCGAAGATAGTCTGGGATGATGAGGGCCTAGTCCTATCAGCGAAGGTAACAGAGGAAGTTACGCTGACCTCCTAACAACAACCTGCACCGGTGCAAGCCCCCAAGCTTCACAAGGGTGCCCTCCAATAGTACCGTCGAGAGTGATGCAACATCAACCTCAGGTGCCATGGGATTCCCCTCCGCAGCCACCTATGTAGATCCCTAGGAGTAGCAACTATGGATACCAACTCATCATAGAAGCCAGGCGGAACAGTCATGAGGTAAGTTCGGACAAGTAGGAGAGGGGGTATCTGTCTTCCCTATCTTCACAGACCCTCATGCATAACTCCCAGATCCAGAGCTTTCCTGGTCTTCCTAACGCTATTGGATTTTCACTCGTTATTCGGACTCCTACGTTTGACGTTTAAATGGCCTTGGAGAGTTAACTCTCCACTCGCCTAATCCAAGGCCTAAAATCCTAAAACTTGTTGGTGTATGTAACTTAAAAGAAAAATTTTAGTGAATTTTAGTTAGCGCTTGATTTTAAAATAGGCTGTTCTTTAAGTCATGGGATAACGGAAGTGAAACTAGTGGTGTTTTTTGACGCAAAAGAAATTAATAAAAACCTAACTATATGCACATGCACTTGTTTTTGTTTTTTGATGAAGAACAATTTCTACAGGGTTCAAAGGAACTTCTAATAAAACAAATTTTTATTTTCTTTTCGTTAATTCATGCTTCACACTCACAAAAGTTAACAAAGCTATGTATGCCTAAAAATATATGCAAATCTATCCTAATGCAACAAATATATGCTAATGTAAGATTCAAAACAACTCTAAAAACAAGAAATGAAAGTTGCTTGCTTATCAATTTTTATTTTGCCACTTAAAATGTCTAGATGGAATATGAGATGCTACCATTCATTTCGTCTAAACACTAAAAACAAATTTCAAGACAAACATAAAGCACTTTCATTCACTAAAAGGAAACCAAATGAAAACCAAGTTCAAGAAAGCAAAACGAAGTTTTTCAAAAAGTTTTCTTCAAAGCAACAACAAAAGGGTCTTTTCAAAAATGCTCTCAACAAGACTGAAACTTTGTGGTTGAAAAATAGGCAACAAACACTTTTGCAAGTTGACACCACACAATGGATGAAAACTCAACAAAAATAAATGTGTTTAAAGATGCTCTTTAACAATCGAAAGCAGCAATGAAAGATTTGGAAACAAAGACCAAAAAAAGATTAAAAAGACGATTTCAAGAAAGTATCAATCAACAACTTTCATACAACCAAGAAGTGGATGGTCACAAAAAGCGGTTTTGTCAAGCAAACAAAAAGTCACCAAAAGCAAGATTCAACACAAAGATTGATACCAATATTTCTTCCCTGATGAATCAGAGCAACCAAGATTCCAACAAGAAATCTTGCGTGCTTTTAGCAAAAAACGATGACGCTTGCAAAAACAAAACAAGACCAATACTCCTTACAATCAGAGAGAAATTGGAGTAAGACGCTTGTTGTAAAACAAACAACTGATACTGGAAAAATGACTGTTTCAAACTGAATCAAACCGCCAGACAAACCTTCAGAGACACAAAAATTTATAAATCTTGAAAATTGCAAGATATACGTGACTGTACTTATGTACAGATTGCGCGTATACGCGACTGATCTTGAGGAAACCTGTGTATACGCGGGTTGACTTCAAGAAACAAGCATATATACGCTTCTGTATCTAAGAAAAACAGTGTATATAAAAGATTTCAAGAAAAATAAAAAACCAACTAAAGAAACTGGCAAAACTTAGAATTCAAGAACAGAACACACAGCAACAGCAAGCAAATAGGCAACTGAGCCCTGATTGGCTTGAAAAACACCCAAACTAGGGACAACAAGAGTGTTGTCCCCAGTGGAGTCGCCAATTCTGTTGAGGGAAATTCTCCCCTAGGGCTTTTGGGTTGAAACCCTAGCAGACTGAAAGTTGTCTAAACAAAGAAACACACATTCACACAACCATTATGTTATTATAAGCACATTCTATAGTAAGAGGGGCGTACCTTAGGTCCTACGTTTGAGAAGGTCATTTAGGGTCCAAACCCTTCTTCAAGTCCCTTTCGCTCCTTTGTCCTGCAAAATGACCAATACCAAAGAACATAGCAGTATATGGACAAAGAATTATAAAGAAATCATCTTCATGTTATAAAAGAAGGTAGTTAGTTATGAACTTTAAACAACCATTCACATATGAATTCAAACATGAATATCATAAACATAAATAAGATGCATATCAGGAACCAAGACGTGTTTCTTTATTATAGACAAATAGAATGTACAAAAGGAGTAATATCACTTGAGTAACGTTTCGTAGGCTCCACACAAAGCTTCCTTCCGGATCCGTCCAGCCTCAAGCCTTTAGCATATCTCCTTCCATGACTCACTCCATGATGCCATAAGTAGTGGATGAACATCAACACACAAGGAAACAAGGGTTTCCTGTACAAATGGGGGAAGTGCAGAAGGCACAAGGGTCTTCAGACCTAGTGAGGGGAAAAATCTCAGTATAATAACCTTTCTCTCTCTTCTCTCCTCCCTTAGGCCTTCTCTTTGAGGTCTTTTTATACCTCTCCCAAAGTGGGTTTTTAGTTGGGAGTTGGTTGGGAACAGTTGGGCCACGGGCACTAACAGGTGATCAACAGGTAAAACCTGCGATCTCTGCCCGAAAATAAGGAGTTTTATATTTTTTTAAGTGTTTTAATACATATACGTGGGTTGGGTATATGCCTACCATATACACGCGTTTAACTCAGGGAAATTTCGCTTACAAGGAATAAAACATTGTTTTTTAAATTTTGGACCAGGTATGGAAGGAGGGGTTGCCCTAGGCCTTGAGTGCAGCATCACAAGCCATAATAGTGAGATTTAGAGCTATAACAAAAACTGAGAAAAAGACTGACAATTCTGGAAAAAATTTACTAGCCAGACTGACTGGAAAAGGCTACATAACTGATAGACTCTTATCTGACAAGTAGACTTATTTATGGAAACATAAAACTAGGACCTCATGGCCTTCACCTTGGGGTTCAAATCCTGACTCCTACTACCCACACCTGCATTATTCTAGAGTAAAATGGTATAGACAATGACATTATATTACAATTGTGAAATTATGTGAGAAAATGCTTTAGCAGCTTGCCATTTATAGGCCTTACCCCAACTGGTTGATCAAATAAATCCTCAAGAAGATAAGCATTTTCCCCCTGAATGTGGCAATCTTAAAAGGTCCTTTCCATAAATTTTCAAACTTTCCATGTTTTCCATTATCTTCATTTCGAGCATCCCCCTTTAATACCAAATCTCCAATTTGAAAGTCAGTTGCCTTCGTTCTTCTTTCATAGTTTTTTTTAATTCTATCTTGTATCCACTGTGTATTTTTAAATACCTCTTCTCTGGACTGTGAAAGTTGAATCATTTGGCCAACCTTATGATGCATGTCATTTGATTCTATCTCAAGCTCCCACAATAACTTCATAACTGGGACTCCCGATTAGGAAGGGAAGAGTAGATCTGTTCCATAGACCAGTTGAAATGAAGACATGCCTATTAACTTCTTAATACTCACATGATCTGCCCACAAGGCATGTGCCAACTTTTTGTGCTAGCTCTTCTTATTTTCTTGTAGCATTTTCTTGATAATATTTACCAAACTTTTGTTCGAGGATTCTTCCAAGCCATTACCCTGAGGGTAATAGGTTGAAGAATGTTCTAAAACAATGTTATATTTGTGACATAAATCTATCATATTTTTATATTTGAAAGCAATGACATTATCTATGATAATATTTTGTGGACAACCAAAACGAGACAAAATATTACCTTCCAAAAATTGGATGATTATCGTGTTTGTAGCTTGTCTAGTTGGCGCTATCTCAATCCACTTGGTAAAATAGTCAGTTTCTATCAATATCCACTTGTGCTATCCAAAAGTAGTAGGATGAATTTCACTAATAAAATCGAGTCCCCATTGGTGAAATTGTGACTCAATTGCTATAGCCTTCATGGGAAGCGGGAGTAACTTCTTTCTTCCTTCAAACATATGGCATTCCTGATAGCTAGCCACATTTTTATAAACATCAGTAAACAAAATGGGCCAATAAAATACAACTCTTAAGATCTTGTTCGCTATGTTTTTCCAATACAAGTGGCCGCCACAATCTCCTTTGTGAAACTATTTCATTGTTGCTTGAGCCTCATGTTCTAATAAACAATTAAGCAACATCCCACCAGGGTCCTTCAAGTACAAGAACTAATCAATAATACATAATTTTACTACCTTTAACTTTAGAAAGCGAGCTTTAGTTTTAGGCCAATCCATAGGTGCTTGTAAATTCTGCAACACATAAAATATTAACATACCAAGGTGAGGCAACAAACCTTTCCGAAAATTATTGGACATTGCTTGAGAGATTCTTTTCTGCTAGGACACCTAAGAAATTTATTTGGAGAGACTACAAATTGGATTTTTCCATCATTAGAGCCAAGACTTGACCTTTAATCAATTTTTTTGGTTTGATCTCTATGTCATATTCAAGTATTGCAACAATCCACTTACCCTTCCTTCCATTTGGGTCACTTTGAGTCAATATGTTTTTTATTGTAGCACTAGTCACATAAGCCACAACACAAGAATGCAAAATGTATACCCAAAAATATTTCAAGGCCTTAACAAGAGAAAATGTTTTTTTTTCCATTATTTCATATTTTAGTGCAATATCTCTGAGCACCCTGCTAAAAAATGCAATCGGTTGTTCTAATCTCCGCTGATATTTCTGCAATAGGGAAACACCGATACTATGCTTAGATGCAAAAGAAAATACTATGAACCCACATGTATAATCTAGGCTGGCCAATGTGGGAGCACGAGACAATGCTTCGTTGAATTTATTGAAATATTTCCTACTGTCTTCACCCAATTTCACCTCACTGTCCTACTTCAACATGTCTATGATTTTTCTAGAATTTCGGTCAGATTCAAAATGAACCTTCTCAAAAAATTAATTATGCCCAAAAAGGATTGAATCTTTTTTTTCACTCCTAGGAATTTCCATTTTCTGAATTTCTGAAACTCTATTAGGGTCTATTTGATGCCATCTTTTGAAATAATATGACCCAACAATGTGCCTTCCTCCAATCCAAACAATCATTTCTTGGGGTTTAATGAAATGCCATGTTTCCTGTTAGGTTCCTATACCAATAGGAGTCATAATTTTGAATGACTGAGATTAAAACTTGTAATATGTGCATACCTTTGCTTTTGCAAATGTTTTTCATATTCAAAAAATAAAAAATTCTAAAGAGGGTATGTCCTAAAAGAATAATCGAAGGATAAAAAGAACAAAAAGGTCAAAAAAGATGAAAAAATATGAACCCCAAGAAAAGAAAAAAGACCATGAAAGTGAGCAAGCCAAAATGCCACTCCTATTTTACTTGTATGCATAATAAAAGATTGTGTGTATCTTGGGATCCTTGCCACAATCCATGATAGTCAAAATGTTTAAACCCGACTATTTCATGTTTTCAATTTCATGTCTATAGATAGAGAACAAAAATCTAGTGAAACAGTGTAACCTTGGCAGATAATTAGATAGGTAGAGTAAATAAAAGGAGCTCAACTGTTTAATCTGAGCCCTTGGATGTAATAAGGTTAGATTTAGTTAGTTTTCTATTATAAAGAAACATAAAAATATTTGATAAGGGTTTGCTAGCTCAAATGCACCCTAATAAAGTGAAGTAAAAATGGTGAAATGGTGGGATGAGTAGATGGGTAAGTAGGAGAAAGGTTGCAGAAGTGTGATGATTGATTAGACAAAAGCACATTTATTATCTTTCAACATGTATTTCAAATGTGAATGGGAAATTAAGCATGCATAAGGTTTACAAAGTCAATTAATTAACTTCCCCCATTCATTTCACCCCTTGAATTTACTAATTTCCCATAAATAAAGTTTGAAGTACTTAAACCTTTATGTCAAAGAGGCTCAGAGCATTTCTTTGAATTTTGGAGGGACTGGACCCTCAACTTAATGAATTAAGGACAACGAGTACTAGATTCCCCCTCATAAAAAAATCATCTCCCTTCATTCCCCCTCATTTCCCTAACAAAACCCCTTTTCCTAATGTTAAAACACTATTGGCCTAGGGAAAGTAATCACACCCATGAAAAACCCCTTTTTCCCAAAAAATCGACAAAAACACATTACCCTAGGTATTAAATCTTAATATGTGAAAAACATCAAATTCACAAGAGAACATTTACTTAGCGATTTTCTCATTTTTCACTCATCTTTTCATATTAATTACTAATTTTATTATATTAATTCCTAAAAACCCATTATCTCGTATATATTTAACTCCTCTATATAAAATAACCCCACCCATTAGTTTAGTTATAAAATATAGTACTACCCCTTATTCCTAAAAAAATATTAAAATCATGCCCTCAGTCATTAATCCCACCTTAATCCATCATTAACCCCGATACACCCGCGCTTAAGCGCTCGCCGGGCACCCCACTAGCCTCCGTGCAGCTTCCCTGCTCAATCACCGTGCGATCATCTCCCTCCACATCCAACAACCCTTATCCATATCGGGCCAACCCGACGTCTGAATGATACCGACCCGAAAAGGTGGTTTTCCACCCAGCCTCCGATTCTACGTGTCATTCAATGAGTGGAATCAGGCAGCCTCTCCCCAATACCACCGAGTGCCCAAAAGCGGTGTGATAGAAACTGTTTACCGCCCTCCTGCTACATAACAAAACGATCACTGTTCACCCCGCCAAAACTAATTTTTCTGCATAAAAGCCAAAATGCCCCAAATCATTTCTTTTCTCTGAAATTTCAACTGTAAACCTTTGAAACGCATGTACGCACCTGCGAACGTCGAAGCCGTCAACCCACGTCCAATTGCACTCCAGAGACACCATAGAGCACCCAGTTAGATTTCTAGCCTACACAGAGCCCTTTTGACCATTTGTAGTTGCCAGCTGCCCTATTTAGAGCCATTTTACCTCAAGTCTAGGTATTTAAGCCATAATTCATTGAAAAACCTTGTCAATTTCAAAACCAGTTACTGAGTATTCTTAGTTAAGATAAAAATTAATTGAAGAAACTTAAAGAACTCAAACCTACTCTGTGCTAAACCACCATTGCCCTAAAACACTACAAATTACCTCTCCCATTCTAAAATCCACAAGAAATAAGAATGACTGCCCCAATTGCCATGGATGTAAGACCTGTCACCATCCCTCATCTAGACCTAGACCACCTTGCCTTAGCTGATAAGGATTTCTAGATAAAGGACACCTCTGTTCAAGAATCCCCACTCAAAGTGTACTGTCGAAGTAGGGATAGATACTTGAACCATGGTGATGAAATTGGTCTTTGGGAGTCCAATTTGCCCAAGTACCAGTTCCTAGAAGTCCACATTTTCCTAGAAATTGTCCACTACTGCCATGCCAACTATATCCCCAGTTAAAGAACAATCGTGTCCCTTAGCCAGGCTATACTTTTCACTATCACTGTTGAGTCTATAAATGAAATGCTACAACTCCAACCAGGGCAAAACCTGAATCCTCTTTCAATTGGAAGCTTATTAAACTAGTTCCCTAAGCTTACCACTGCAAAATTGGCTGAAATGTTCCAAACCTTCATCAGAGAAGAAATACATATCCCAAGGGATCCTCCTCCATATATAGCTGCTATTTTTTCCCCACTAGGTCAGAACATTGTAGCCATGATATCTAGTGTCTTAGGTTATACCACCAGTGAATACATTGATGAGACTGTCCTGTCCTTCATGTCCATCTATACTCCAGGGAAACCTCCTGATTTTATCTATGACTATGCCCAGTTTCTTAGAATGAACAATGAGAGAGTCTTCAAATATTCCTCTGTTTTGTACCATCGGCCAGATAAGTTCCCATTCACTCTTCAGAAGCTTGACACAAAGGGTCGGCCCAGATCAATTATTTTTTGGACCCCATTGATCCACAAATATCACTCCCCATATTCATATGTTGACTTTATTGACCTATTTGTGCATCCAATTGTGACAATGTTGATAGGAAGCCCCCCTCCAAGGATCAGTTCAGACATAGAAAAGATCCTGCAATTGTCAAAAAAGTCCAAGGTAGGTGATTGGTACTTATACCAAAACCATACCAAATCAGAATCTATGGTTTCATGCTGGCTGCATACAAGCTCCCAAAATACCTCCCAATGAGGTTATTTTCTTTAGAGTACTAAGGAAGATTATCAGTGTAGATGAAACTAACTTTGTTAATGCCAAGAAGAAGGCCAACTTCAAAATAAAAGACTAACTAGGCCCCTTCATATGTAACTCTAGGGAAGCAGGCCAAGAAGCAGATTCGATATTACAGAGCATGAAATTCCAAAGAAGTTTTGTTTGGAGGTATGACCCTTTGGAATTCAGTACTAAGAAGAGAAAAAAGGTCAAGTTAGGACATTTTATTCATCATTCCATACCTGAAATTGAAGCATATGCAAACCAATAAAAATGGGTGGAAGGAACCTTAATTGATCGAGACAACACCGAAATAGACATAGAGAATGCTCTCATTAACCTAGAAAAACAACTTGATGAGGGTTCTTTCCTGTAGGTGCCAGAGGAATCAGAGGTGCCAGGGAAATCAAAGGTGGCAGACCAATTAGACATACCAGAGAAATCAGACAAACCAGAGACAACCATGACTACCCCTCCAGTTGTACAGACTCCTCTAAATGAGGAGAAAAACCTAAAGAGAAATATGGAAGGGGCCACCACTTCAGCAAGACCAAGTTCACAAGTTGATGCAGAAACAAGCCAAGTCGAAAGATAGAGAGTGAATTATGTCTCTGAACAGGAATACACAGAGGAGACAAAAAAGGTCACTAGTACAGAAGGAATTAGGAGCAGGCCTACCACCCCATCTGGAGGCATGCTAGTGCCTTCCACATCACAAACTCAAATGTTGGAAAGGCAACAAAGTATTGAGCTATCTTCCTTTAGAATGCCTGCAGATAAGGACCAAGACATTAAGGAAATATACAAATAAATCAAGGCTAGAAATGAGAGGCTTAAGGCCCAAACATATGCCCAATATATAAAGATGACCCCCACTAATAAAAAAAGGCTAATGTTAGCCTTTAATATCAAAGAGGGGAAAATGCAGATGACTTTCGTCAAGTCAACCACTCAGCAGCCAAGAGTAGCATCAGATTTCAAAAAGGTGGATTTTGAAGTACTGGCAAGGGATATTCATCCCATTGACCAGATTGAACTTCACAAGCAAACAGGGGAGATGATATACTCCACATTAACAGGGAAGGCCATTGATTCCCACCAATTACAGAATTCCCTGAACAATATATCATCACAATTTTAGTTGGAACATGCCTCCTCACAGGCCAGGGATACAAGGACCAAGTCCTTAGAGGACTTAGTGATTGAATTGGGCCATGAGCCCAAGGATATAAAAGCTACATAATAGTTGATTAAGAAGAAAAATGATGATATTGCTGCACTTAAGAGGCAACTGAAAATACCCCAACTGCATCATCCTCAAACTCTAGAAGTCTTAGAGAATCAAACAAGACATGAGGAATTGATGGACTTGGTCCTGAAGCTAAATGATCAACTTAAGGATATAGAGAAGGAGTTGGACACTTTAATTCAGTCAAAGTAAAGTGTCCTAGCCACAACTTCTAGAACTGTCATCCCCACAGTATCTACAACATTTCCTTCCACACTGGCAGCATCATTGGCACCCACAGCTCCACCTGCCATAGCATTGCCAGTAACAACTGAGCCTACTACAACAAAATGTACACTAGCAGATAAAGCATCAAAACTTGTCAAAGCCATGGAAGATATGTCTATCTAGGCTACAAAGCTGAAAATATTAAAGGAGAAGGTGGAAAGTTTGGAAACTGGCTGCAAACTTGCCCAACTTCAGCAGAAAGAAGAAACATAGAAGGCCCAAAGAATGGGTGAAAGAATCAAAATCCTGGAGAAGGATTTAACCCTATAGGAACCACTGGGACAAACTAAAGAAATGTTGTGGGCCAATATCATTGACTCTGTCAATGATATTTGGTGATCAATCCAGGTAATCTTTGAACAGACAGAATTAGTAAAGATAGCTACAAAAGCTATCCAAAAAGTAAAGGAAGAACTGGGGGATAAACCAGAGGATGCCAATCGATTCATCCACTTCCTCAATAGCAAAAATAAATATGAGCTTCATGAACTAAACATCGAAGATAGGATTGAGATGATTTTGGAGATAGACGATTTTGGAAGGTCCTTTCCAAGAGGAACCTTATGCTCAATTTAGAAGAAAAATGCCACAATATGCAAGTAGCCATTGATAGGTTCATGGCTAAATTCCAGATTTTGAGAGGGAAAGGTCTACCCAGTCCTATGGTTATCAATGACCAAATCATGACACAGTTGGACTACAATGATAGACTCAGGAAGTTGGCCAAGGAACAAGCCAACTCTTTAGCTATTAAAGCTTTGCGAACATGCAAAGTGTTATATGATACATTTGAAAATTTGTTTTTCTAGGAGCATGAGGTCAAACATTTGTTCCTCACCAACCCAATTTTTTCTAAATACACAGAGGTAGATGAAACATTGAAATATATAGAAGGATGACGAAGATAAAATTACCAGAAGCAAAATGGTGGGAGAATGTAACTAATTTACTATGATAAATTTACAGTAGACAATTACTGCCTAGTAAAAATGAAGGCAACGAGGTGAAAAAGGTAAAAGCAGAACAACAGGGTCAAAGAGTATCAGGTTCAAAGAGTATCAATTGAAAGATGAAAGTAAAGAAGATTTCAACGTAGAAATGCTATAAATGTCAGCCAGCTTAAAAGGCTCCAACTCAACTGAAACAACCAGCAACACCACAATAAAAAGGACAACATGAAGCAGTTCAACGTCTGTCTCTATCTTCATTCAAGAAGATATTTTTATTCCCTAGGTTAAGTCTCAAGTTGTTTTGAGATATTTTGTAAATATCTTTGTATAAATACTTCACATTTCGAAGTATGTAGGGTGGATTCCAAGACATTTCTATAGACCTTTTCTCTCAAATCAAAGTTCTATTGTATCAATGATTGGATTAGCTTGCTGGATCAAGAAATAAAGATTAGATATTTTACAGGATTCTTGTGTAAAGAGAAATACAAATAAGTATTCTTCCATGTTCAATGTTGTTTTTCCTTATGATTTTTCCATAATATTTTGTGTAAATTTCTAAATTCTAAATGTATAGCAAGGAATGATATTTTAGAAATTGCTTAAATGCACTCTGTCTTGATTGTTATACATTCTTAATGTTTTTGCTTAAACCATCTTAGCTAGGGAATTCTTAACTACTCCTTAGCTTCCGTAGTTTCTCCTCTGGTCTATAGCAAAGGATTCTTAATTGCCTTTTGTTCATGATCACCCTATGTTCTTCATTCTAATCTCAGTCCAAGGATTCTTAAGTGCCCTTTCACCCTGGTTAGAATTAGTTCACCCATTAGGCCTAAAGAATTGCATTTTGCTTTGCTAGCCTGCCCTGTGAACATTCCCTTTAATGATCTGGTCCAGTTATGCTATCCATTTTTTGACTCCATAGCCCAATGGCTTGAAGACCTAGCTCTATCCATCTGCTCCAAGAATTCCACCACCCAACCTTCAATTCAAAATCAAAACCCCAACGAACATTAAGGACTAGCCTAAAATCCCATAAAAACAAAGCTAAATTACATAGAGAGAGCCCTCTCTAGACTTAGGTTGGCTAGAGTCTAAGCCTAAAAGATTGGTTTGTGGTTACCTCGGTTTATTCCTCCTTCTGATAACTTCTAAGGAAAATTCTGAGTGATAACATTTCCTACACTTCTCAAATACTTCTCTTAAGTGCTGTAAATGATCATCATCAGGCTGTGAGTAAACAATAATGTCATGAAGGCATATGACAAGGAACTTATCCTTTTATTTTGCAAAATTTATGTCCATAGCTCGTTGAAGTGTCACCCCTGCATTCATTAGACTGAACGACATCTTGGCATATTTGGATGTTCCCGAAGGTGTAGTAAAAGAAGTCTTATATTGGACTTCCGGGTGAACCATAACTTCATTATACCTGGAAAAACCACCTAGCAATCATTAGGGGAATTTTGAGGTCTAAAATGGGCCTCCTAAGGAAATTATAAAATAATAGTGGAAATAATAAAATGAGATTAGATTACATCATAAAATTTTAGAGAGAAAAAAGAGAAAACTATTTTTTCAACTTGTATTTTCAGTTTACTCAAATTTCGAGTGGAAACACTCGTTGGATGCAAAATTTGATTCCCCATCCACCCATGTTGCATACTTTCAATGGACCCTACTACACGAAAAATGAGAAATACATGAAAAACATGATTGCAATCATATTTTTTTTCATGTATTTCTCATTTTTCGTGTAGCAGGGTCCATCAAAAGTATGCAACATGGGTACTCGTTGGATGAGGAATCAAATTTTGCATCCAATGAGTATTCCCACTCGAAATTTGAGTAAAACCTTAGGGAAATAAGTTGAAAATACGAGTTGAAAAATAGTTTTATTATTTTACTATTTTTTAATTTTTTTACCTTTTTTACTACAAAAATGGTAAATCATCCCCCATGGTTGAAATCATCATCTTGAATCCTATTGGTTCTTATAAAGTTTATTTTGGTTGTACATTTTTCTTAGGAGGCCCATTTTAGACCTCAAAATTCCCCTAATGGACATTCTTCTCATGCCAACAACCTTCTGAAGTATATGGTCCATTTTCGACAGTGGATAATTATCTTTGAGTGAAACCATGTTTGAATTTCTAAAATATACACATAATATAATCTCACCGGTCTTCTTTCTAACTGGTACCAAGTTACACAACCAATTAGAAAATCTAAGAGGTACTATTATGCCAACAACAAACAACTTCCTTACCTCTTTTTCAATAAGGGGCAACAACACTAGATTTGTTCTCTGCAGCTTCTTCTTAAATGGTTTCTGATATGTTTAACTGGTATGGTATGTTGAATAATGTCTTTTTTATACACTTTTAAGTCTGCATACCTCCATGCAAACACATTAGAAAATTCAGACAATAATTGCAAGTATTTTTTGGACTCAAAGTTTTGGACAACATTATCATTTTTATGTGTTCTCCTATTCCTACATTTCATTCTTCAGCTCCTTCTCCTATAGATACTAGTTTTGGCCTTTTAGCCACATCGTTTTGCTCAAACAATTCCTCCAAAGGTATAAGCACTCTTGGAAGGACATTGTCTTTGAGCTACAACATTTTTAACTCAGTACCCTGCTTATCTATTTTTTCCTTCAGCTAATTAATAAAACTTTATTTGTGTACATCTTCCCATCCATGAACCCTTTCTAGCTTCATTTTGGAAAATTCTTCCTTCATCAGTAAAAAATTCTCCAACTACTTGTTATTTTTGAAGACTTGCTAATGCATCATGTTATCTCGGACAATAGGCCTATGTCTGACTTCTACCTTATATTTCCCTTTAACACTACTGATAATTTCAAAATCAAAGGTCGAAGTGGCCAATGCATCTACAACAATGATTATCCTTCCTAGGAACAAGTGAAAAACTGTACTCAACAAAATTATGCAAATAGTCTAAGACAAAATTATGATAAGTACACATCTGGGAGTGTATGGTTTGATATTCACCTCTAACTTGTCTAACCACCAGCTCAAAATCCCTTAAGACAACTATTCTTCTAGCTCTTGATTTAATCAAATTTTGTAGGCCCAAAATAAGATATTCGTATTCTTCTACATTGTTAGTACAGTAAGAAACTAACTTGTAGGAACATAGTTTTGAATTACCAACCTCTGGGTTCATTATCCATATCCCCGCACCAACACCTTCTCTGTAGGCTACCCCATTGAAATGCATGGTCCAGACACGCTGTTTTTTCTACTCTTTTTTTACCCCTTTCAACATTCAAACTTTAATATTTCTCATGGACAGTTTGGTTGCTTTGTTTCTCATCTTTGTTACTGACCTGTTCCTCCATTCCATGACTATATTCATCATAATTTTTCTGACTATTTTCTTCTTCATAAATTTCCAGAACAACTGATTTTATGTTGCTGTCCTTTTCAGGACATTTTCTCAAAATTTCTAATTCTTGAGCATTTTCCCTTTCCTCTTCCGCATCTAAAACAATCTCTTCATCATTAGGACAATCCGAATTGAACAACACAAATGAGTCCATATTAGAGTGAACAACATACACTAGATGATTCATGGGCATATCCTTACTACTGATCATGTATTGCATGAGCGGTTCCCTGTATAACCTTCTCCACTGACCTCCAATAACTGGAATTGTGATGTAGGACATGTATGTTTGTAATGCTCCATTCAATTTTGCCATCTAGGATTTGGCCAAAAGCATACCATACATGGGAGGTATGTCCGCCACCAAAATATCCATAACTATACACTTTAAAGGAATTTGAGTTAAGGACATCGCTAAATCCTTAATTAATCCTAGACACTTCAACTTACTAGAATTAAATGAATACAGGTCCTTGTATGGTCTTGTAATATCTAAGCTTAATATCTCCATGATTACTTTCGACATTAGATTGTGTGAAGCTCCAGAGTATAGAATAACATTATGCAGAATTTGCTCATGCACATTCAAGCTACCATAGAAAGGAGGAACATCTCCATCCTGCACTTTGTCATCAATCTTTGGTCCAAAAATAATAGTTGGATGATCATTGACTATGTTGACTGTATTAGAGGATTTTTCCTACTCTAAATGCCTTTAAAATATGAGACTTATATTGATTTTTCTTTACCAATTCACCAAGAGGAATGAATATCTTCAATTTGGCAATTTTAGCTTCAAGGTTAAAGGGATTTGATACCTTTTCAACTTCTTTATGGGAAAATTCCTTCTTTTCTGCAGCATCCTTGAGTGTGCCTTCCTTTCTTTGCAATATAGTGATAAGAGGATCCTTTCTTTAGGAACTTTTACTAGGGACATCCTTCCTTTGCATACTTATACTAGGGACATCCTTCTTTACATCACTAGCCGCCATTTCTTTCTTTGATGTATTGCTGATTGGTAATTATTTCTTTGTTGTATTTCTTCCCATAGTTTTGTTCCTCAAATGATATTGTGTCTACACTTGCATGATGGAATTTTGATATCCCTTCCTATATTCCTCAGATTCAGTCATTAACACATCATTTTGAGATTGAGCAAATAATAATTCTTCATCCTCTGCCTCAAAATTTTCAAGCAGCTCATGCTTTTCATCTTCTTTAGTCAGATGCACATCTTGTTGCCTGTAATTGGAAAAAAATGATCTTTCTACAATTTCTCGTCCTCCTCTTCTTGATCTTGAGCGTAATTCGATTGAAAAGGTGGTCTTACTTGTTGCTGTGACTGCTCCAGACCCTTTTTCTCCCTTGGTTTCTTCGGAAACTGTGGCTGCCTTTGAAAATTTGGATTTCTAATTTGTGGACCAATCTAAGGTTCTCTAGCTGTTTTCCAGTTGGGCAAAGAGATTTTATCCATCATCTTCTCCATAGTTTTGACCAATGTATCAAATTTAGCGCAAACAGAAGTAGCAGGATCCTCTTTTATGGTAACTCTTTTCTCTGACTTCATTTTGGATTTCTTTGCTAATAAATTAGCCCCCACACTAATTGCATTGTTTTTCATGTCCTCCAATGTTGCCAGATTTCTCTCCATAAGTTGGTAGGTCATTTCAGGGTCAAAAGCACCAAGATAATGAAGCAAGGCCAACCCAAGATGAGACTTGATATTTGTAGGAATTGAATTATATAGTTCATTGAACCTTACTGAAAAATCCTGAACAATTTCTCCAAGCTGTCTTTTTAAATTATTATACTGATCCAGAATTGGCAAGGGATTCTTCTTCTCACCCCACCTTGTAAGGAATGCATTTTCCAACTCTTGATAATTGGAAAAATCTCTTGGGCAAGAACTCCTAAAATTTTTCTTGACATGGCTTGAAAAAATATGAGCAAATAACCTGATTTTAACATCATCGTGGTCCACTTCCTCCAAATCCACAAAATCACTAACCTTATCAACATGCTGCTTGGTAGTAATTTATCTTGCACCATCATATTGGGGAAGCCTCTGACCGTAATTAATAGGTAAATCATGAAACTGAGCAGGAAAAACTAGAGGGGCATATCTCACTGCCATAATTACTACCTGAGTAGTTGGGTGACTAATAGGATGTATGAAAGAAACACTGGATGATGGAAAAACTAGATGGATAACTATTGAAATATATGATGAAGGAACCAGTAAAGATGTAATTACAGAACCAGAACTTGCAATGACTTGAAAAGGGATTGTTTTTGGGATGAAATTGTCTTTTCAACAATTTTTTGGATTTTGTTAACCAAACTTTTCAATTTACTAAATTGCTGAAGGATAATTCGAGTGAACTCCTTTCTCGAAGTGGGGTATAAGGACTAATAACAGATGAATCCACTAGGATCTCAGGAATACAGAAGCTGGATCTAATTTTAGACAAAGGAACTTGATAAGCAATTTCTAGTAAAGAGACAGATCTCCTAAGAGGAATATTATTTTCTTGACTTTCCACCACAATCCTATCCTTCCTAAGTAATTTTCCAGGATCATAGTCAATCACAGGGGGATTTGGATCAAGATTCTGGTTGGTATACCTCCTAGAAGCTAGATATTCTCATATAAATTTGCAAGAAACTAATTCTCCCTGACAATCCAAACAGTTCTGAAAATTTCAGCCTATGGTGTAACTCTAAAAATGAAACAAATCACGGGATAATTTGACTTTCAATCCCTGAAAACGATGAAAATATGTTAGCACTTCGTAATTCCTCTAGGCTGAGGAGAGGAATCCAGAGGTAACGACAAACCGCTTTGGTTTGAGAGACTAGTCTTCTCCAACCGGAGGGGGCTCCCTCACTCAAAAATGTCAAGTTTGAAGACTTTATAGCACAATTTATATAGAGACCAGGTTTGGGATTTTTTTTTTTAAATGCATTGAGTTTAGGTACAAATGGTATGGAAGGTGATAACCCATGATCAATTTTTCTTTCATTCATTTTACTTATGCAAGTAAAATCGACATCTTCTACAAGGGCTTGTTAGGCATGATTTTGGACCCAGTAGCGGGTTGTAGTATAGGGGAGAAAAAATGAAGAAACAAATCTTTCCTATGCGAACAATAATGTTATCCATTCATAAGAAATAAGGATTAAACAACAAAAATAACATTGATGAGTATAAAACATTTCATTTTCAACTGAAATCTGAAAGTAATTGACTAGATCAACTTAATTGAATTCTAATAAACCAATATCATTATACTCATAAAATGAAAGAGGATAACAAAATAACTGAGAAATACACAAACATAACTGCAAACATCATACCATAAGAATCCTTGTAAAGTATAAATGCTAACCCTCAAGTCATAAGTATTATAACCATGAACTGACCACAAATTCTGAAAAAAACTAAAACCAAAACAGTGTTGAACTATCAACAACCATTTCATATTATATTCATTGGTTTAAATAGGCATATACATAATATGAATAAAGTCTAGATTCGTTGCATGACTGATCCAACAATGGGTTGAAAAAAAACTTGAAAAGAGGAAATCTTTTTGTTGTTCCAATTCCTTTTCCTCCTTTGATGAAAAATAAAAAACATAAAGCATGATGACTTCAACTAAATAAAAAACTGAATGTTAAAATAAAACAAGTTTATCCTATGAAGGTCATATCTTCATGAAACAAATGAAAATAGCAAAAGCTCAAAAGCAATATTGACTGTGCAAAGGCTGCGTAGCAGCTGTGCAGGGACCGATTCTTTTTGCCTTGAAAACTGGTACGTGGCTGATAGCTAAAGGCTTGAGTTGGATACCACATATGCTTCATGTTGTCCCCTTTAAACCTTGACAAGTGGCTTCCTTTCACTACGTGTGCAAGAGTGTGGGCATGGTCTATGCAGCGACTATGTAGCAAATTCTTTCAAAACTACTTGTTGAATGCCCACCAGCCTTAACAAAATGACACTGTGCTACTAGATGTTGCTCCAAAACACTAAATTCATATTACTATTATGAATAAAACAACATCAACAAACCTTGAAATTAAAACAAAATTTGAATTTGAAGTGAGGCCTGATTACCTCCTCTTCCTCTTTCTTGAAGTCTTGTTGTTAGAGGCATGTGGATTTGAGGTTGGAGGAGTGGGGTCATTCTAATGGGTGATGACAGAGTAGGCTTAGCTTCGGTTGTAATCTTAAACCTTAGTTTAGGCACCCTTTCAGGAGAAGATTATCTAGATGCTTCTTTATACTTATTTACTAAGCCCCCATGCCTTACGTAAACTCTGCTTCATGCTCCTTAACTTTGCACCCAAAACTAAATTCCTGACATACATATTTTTACACGACCTCCTCATTGGAATGGACCATTTTACAAAATTATTACCCCTACCAAGGGCCTTGGATGCCTCATGAAATTCATTGTCACAATTCTCAAGGATATGCTACACAGACCTCTTGTAACTCCAATTTTATTGTCTGAACCTCTTCACCTATTCTTGACTCTCCTCCAACTCTTCCAGACACCTTTGATACTCTTTCCACTGGTCAAAAGGTGGTTATCCTGTTAATTGGGGCACCTTCTTTAACTAATGTACATAGCTGAATTTTGATTTGGATGCTCTTGTTGAGGGGCCACTGGATTCCATTTCAATATCCTTGGCATGTTCGAAAAATGAGACATGTTTCCCTTTGTCTTTGGCAAGAGATTTAGGAGGTGTTTCAATCTTTCCAGCTATTGGTTGACCTGTTTGCTTCAAAACACTATTTTTCTTTTCAAGTAATGTTATCTTCATTTGGTATTTTGAAAGGGCTTCTTTCGTTTTGACCATCTTAGGCTCCTCTTTTTCATATTGTATAACACCTTGTTCAGATTTTTCTATATCTTCCTTCTACTATGGCTGCATTATTTTGGTTCCCTTCATTTCTTCCTCTCTGCTATCTTCTTGCTTATCTCCCTATCCATCTTTAGAAACTTCTACCACTTGAGGGGCTACCTCGTCCTCGTTATTTTTTACCCTTGACCTTGTCCTAGGTCTCATTACAAACTTTTCTTGGATTGTATTTTCAAACTTTAACTTAAGCTTGGTAGACTGTGCTAATGCCACCTGCACTTTTTCTTCTTCGATTGTCTTCTTACCCTTTATGCCTTGTTTCTTACCCTTCTTACCATGCTTGCTTATGAGTTCCTTGTTTAGCTTATCATCCTCCTTTTTCACTACTTTTGTCTCGTTGACTGGGTGGATGACTTCCTTCTTAGGTGTTCCTTATTATTTATATTATTCCTCATCCATTTTCATTGATGAGGACCCAACTTGAGGCAAAAAATCAATACTGGAAAGGAAATCCAACCAATTCATTTTATTCTTTTCAACAACAAATTTGACGAAAATTTTGATAAGAGAAAAATGAAATAGACTCAAATCATGATTGTCTTTCTTAATTTGAACTTTGGTTGCCATTATCTCTAATAGTTTGAGTAAGAAATAGGGTAAATTCATGGGTTTTCTCTCTGTAAAATGCCACAACAACCTCAAATGTTATTGATACACCCTACTAAATATGCCTTCACAGGTGAAGTACCTCTAGATGACTTTCAAAAGTTGAATATACTGCTCCTGAAGCTATATGGTGGGAAAAGTTGTAGAAAACTGATCCAAGAATTCTGGCTTAACAAACTGTTTGAAAGCTAGGATAACCAGTTTTCCCCCTTTATACTAATTTTCCCTTGTTGTAGGGAGATTTGTGGCATCAACAATGAACTTTCCAATCACTAAAATCTCCAGGTTTCCTAGCTTAACTTTTCCATAATGAAAATTCAGAGAAAACATACTGGCGAGCCTCGTATTGTGACCTATCTTTTGGACCTTCTAGAAAAAGGGATACAACATTCATTTTCAAAAGCTACCCTAATATCACGTGAGGAATTTATTAAATTCAGGGTGTTGGGCTCAGGGTGCACTAGATCCCAACCTTTCTTGCTAGCAACAGGGGCCATTCGATCCTGATACCTGGAATGTCAAACTCAATTCTTTAAAGAGGCTACGTGCACAGGCTGGAGGGTACAAGACTCAACAATGATGAAAACACAATTTCACTTAAACAACTATATCAAGACATGGTGACAGAGCAGGTTTCTAATGTTGAAACTAAGCGAGGAAAAATTCAAATGTACTTTACAGTTTACTTCAACCTTTCAACATTATAACACCACTACATTTCCCATTCATGAACACGACTAAAAACTTGCAAATATGACTAAAGGTTTGATGGAAAAACAGAGTGTGCTTAGCGATTTTTTTCTTTAAGAGAAAATGTGACAAAGCTTGGTAGCATTCAATCATAACATATGATAGTGAATACATAGGCAAGGGCACTAACTTCCAACCTTTGACAACTCTGAGAATGAACTGTACGTTGTTGAGAACTCTATGCAATAGTACACGACCTTAGTAGCCTCTGCGCAACAAGTGCGCAACACATTGTCTGTATTTCTCTTCAACTCACCTTCAATATATGGCCAATTCACAAATTTCCTGCATGAAGAACCAATTTGTTTGCCTATGATCATTGGTAATGAAATTGGTGGCCTTCTATAATGATTTTGAAGATGATTCAAAATTGTGTTGACGCAACTAAACTTGATGTTTAAACAATGCTCCACATGAAAAACATCTGAAAAGCAATCATTTTGAAGTTTAGGCGCATAAAAAAATCTAAGGAAATGGTGTGTGTATGATGAATGACTTGTATAGAATGGGTATGGACAGGGATTGATCATCATGCAAAATGATGTTTAGGCAAGGGAGTTTTAGGCCTAGGGACTTCTATTTGGGATAAAATGGGGGCTAGACCTAAAATAGAAAATAGTGATAAAATGAATGTTTAGGAATAGGGGAATTTTAAGATAACAAGGGAATAAGGGGATAGGAAGGAGGGAAGAATATGACGTTTAAAGAGGGAAAATATTGGGATATTAATGACTATACAACTTTGACATCATCTCTTTGACTGTAGACACATGATCAAGTAGAAATCTTAACAAACTATCAATACGTTGACTCAACAGTTGCCATAACATCTATCAATGCGTAGACACCCCTTCCCATGATTGAAATTTAATGATCAAGGTGATAACAGACTCATAATGAATTTCTAGGTAGTAAAAGGTCAAACTTATGATAGTGAAAATGTTTATGGGTTTGATCCTTTGTATGACAACAAAAACTCATGAATTTTTGAAGACCTTTGACTGCTAAACTAACCTACCCTAACAACACCAATTAAAGTTCATATGAAACTTTCATGGCTATGGAATAATTTACGGTCAATTTCCAATACCATACTAACAGAGACTTTGGAGGTGAATATGCGGTATGTAGGGGACTTTCCATTTCGGGTCAAAGCCATCTCAACAAATTTCAGGGAATGAGACACTTACATTACAAATGAGCCCCATGAGAAAGAAAATGATTTATCAATTTGATGAGACTTTGTCCCGTTATCAGTTTGTCTTATATAGCCACCGTCTCATTTGTAATTTGTCTTATGTAATAAATGGTAAGTAATGACGTCCAAGGGACACATGTGGAATGTGAATAGTCACATATGGAATGTAATAAGTCATCAATAGACTATTAATAGTCATAGGAGTCAAAGATTCATGGGGAAGCTCAAAGGTCATGGTTATTTGTTATAAATAGCTCCTCATAACTCAAATAAGGGGCTTGGATTTTGGGAGTCTTTCCTTGGCTTCTCTTGTAGTGCATAGGAGATAGATCATTATTTGGAGAAGCAAGTTGTGGCTTCATGTTCCACTACTGGATATAGTTTTTCATTCATGTAATAGTGTACTTGGGATCTTTCACTCTTAATCAAAAGCTTTATGAGCCCACACTTATTCATACATATATCATAGATATAGTAGGACTATTCTTGTTATGTTTATGATATATGTCACTTTAATTACATTATAAGTGAATTAACTAATTCGTTGCTTAGATATGGTGGTTATTGAATGAGTGATTTTATGATTTAATGATTGTTGTTTATTATGTGGACTAATCTACAGATATTCAACATGTATTTCTCTTCCTTCTCGGGTCCCTCTTTAGGATAGTACTACTACTTTTCTAATCGAAAGTTCATATTTCTTTTCCCAATCATGGATGTTGCCTCGTGCACCTTACATTGGGTGTCTCATAGAGCTCACATACTTGCTACCCCAAAGAGGTGTTGCGTTCTCTTGTGTATACTCATAACCAAGGAATATCTTTGGAACCTTTCCAATGGTGTCTGGATCATATGACTAGATGGGACTCCTATACCAAATGGTGTGAGGTCTAATTGGGACTTCATATTGAGGAGATCCCCTTACATTGTTGGTAACATCCAACACCATCAACACATTCCTAAGAACATAAAACTATGTTTGAACCCACCTTTTGCACTTAATGTTATACTTTCCTAGCTTAAGGGGTTCTTAGAAGAGTTCAATGTGGTTTCTATATTCTATGTGCCTGAACATGTCTATTATGTAGTATTTAGAGAGATATTGATTAAATTCCAAGAGATCCAACATTGGAGAGATTGTAGGGACTTGTTCCCTACAGCAAGAAGGCCTAAACTCAATTGGCTTAGGGAATTTAGTGCCCCTCCTATTGCTGCGAGGTGGATTAGGAACAAGATACCCCATTCTAGGAATTTTTGGATGGAAATGTAGCCCTCCTCTCAAGGAGGTTTCTCAACACTTTCTTTATAAATGAGAGGCTTGAGTTAGCCTAGTAGGAGAAAGAGAAGGAAGGAAGAAGTAGAAAGCAAGATAAGATTTTGTATTCTCAAGAAATTTTTGTTGTCTTGTAATGTAAGAACATATTTTAAGTTAATGGAAGAATTTTTTCATTCCATCTCTTAGATTAGTTCTCCTTTAAGGACTCTAAGCATCCTTCGGTCAGGCCCACCCTAGTAGCTTCAGAGACCTCCTGTACTTCTATTGGTATTATTGATGGGTCTCCAAACTAGACACAAATTAAGGCCCATATAACCTTTCTTAGGCACATGAAGGCTATATTAAACCTATCATTATACACTTAATCATGTTTTTTTAGCTTTAATATGTTCTTAGGAAGGTTTAGAGGTAATTGCATATAATGTGCCTAATATTATTTATTTTTGCAGAATATTGAGAGAATATGGAGTAAATTATGAATGAGATAATATAGGGAATTTCTCCCTACTATATGATGGCCAAGGCTTGGATAATAAATGAACTGAATATCATGAAATTAATGAAAAATTAAGGAGATCCATTGATTGAGAAAATTTAGGAATGTTTTTGCTGTCATTTAATGCAGATTCCTAGTGTTGGGAACCAGATCCACTATTTGAGGGATTTTGGAGGGGAAAGATTCCTCCTATCAAGGATAATGTTTTTCCATCAATTTTTATAAGTACCAATTCGAATTTTCCTCTAGGGGCATGTATTTTTTAGTCTTCTTGTGGGGAAAACTCGTTATTTAACAGCTCCACTTTCATTTCTAGCAGGGATGTACTTGGATTGATTCAAATAATGAAGTTTGGTGCCATATTTTAACCTCTAAAGCTTGGTTTCCTCTATATGACTCTGATTTTTCTTGGGCTTGGTCATCCCAAGAGCCTCATATCCCCCTTGTTCAATTTATCTATTTCCTTTGAATGTCTTTTTCACTTGCGTCTCTTATTTCTCGATTTACTATTCATGTTTATTTTGTTGTAGGTTCCATCGGTTACATGATTGAAGTGAGTCGTTTTGAAGGTTGTTTATAGAGTCACAATCATAATGCAGCCTTATAAAAACTTTGAGAAGTCATATTTATCATTGAGCTACTTGGATTGGTTTCTAGTTCACAAATTTAGAAATTTTGTAAACCCCTTATAGAAAAATAGTAGTAATTTTCTGTTATTTTTTAGAATGTGTTAATTATATTAATTTGAGTTGATTCAAATTTTATTGGGTCATAAAAATATTCATGTTAATAGAAAAAATTACCCCATAGCATTTTCACTTAATTAGGTTAGGCATTTGGTAGTTTAACTACTCACTAGTTCTTGAATTTCTAGTTTTTAGAGTAGTAATTTCCTTCTATTTGTTAGCACGTGTTAACATGGGTATTTTGGAGTGATTCCACTTGGAATGGAGTCATAAGACATCCTAATTAATAAAAAAAAATTCCCATATCATTTTCAGTTTATTTACTTGGGCATTTGGCAAGTTATCTCGCTCCTGTAGCAAAACAGGGCCTCTTGTAGCACCTCCTACAACACGTGTAAACTTGACCAGTTTTTCTCCAAAAGATTGGTTTTTTTCCCTTAGGATTGAATAATTACCCCTAGGCACCAAAACCATGATTTATTGAGACCAAAATCCTCTTAATCCTTGCCTCTTCTCCATTTCAATTCACCTCTACAGTTATGGTTAGTGGACAGATTGATGACTTAAAGAATAATGGTGATTTTAATGATGAAGCACCTTATGAAATTTTTTGACAAAATATATATTGAATGCAATGATTGAAGAATGATTTCATTCTGCTTCATATATCTTAAGTGATGGTTTCCATTTCCAACATTGTTATTTCTATTGCATAGACTAGGTTTTCTTTTGATGTGCCATTCACACTTTGAAAATAGATTAATGTTTACATTTCTGCAAATAGGATTAACATTTACATTAATGCAATGTAGAATATCATTTCCTTTCTTCAAAAGTAGCTAGGATTTCCTCTCTGCAAAAGTAATTAGGTTTCCTTTTTGTAAATAGAGTAACATTTCCATTTCTGCAATTAGTTTAGGCTTGGGCTTCATGGCATTCACTTCATTGCATTAGATCAACAAAATAAGGACACGTTGCATGTTGCACATATATCATCAACACCTCTTAAGTTTATATGAAATCCGAGTTGATAATTTAAGTTGGTAGTCTTAGGAGATGCAACATTCTTGTTGCAATACCGGGGCTTATCACTTTTTGGCGTCGTTGCTAGGGAGGTGTCAAAGTATGCATTGTTTTCTTCCCTATTTGATTCATTTCTTCTACTTTCTACAAAAACACATAAAAATTGCATTATGCATCTTTCATTAAAAAAACAGAAAATTGCATTGCAGCAGTGTTTTCATTCAAAAAAAATCATAAAAAAAATTCTTCAATACCACACCTTGCGCTTGATCATGTGGTGCAGTAAGAGGCACATCACCATCCAATTTTGCAGGTAGAAGAAGAGGAGGTGATAGTAGTGTTCATATGAAGAACATCCCTCCATATTTCCTTCCCAACTTCCATGGTATGAGGTCAAAGGATCCAAAAACCTTTTTCTTTGAATTTGAATCCTTTGTAGATCTTATGTTTACTTACTAAACACTCAAAAATTGAGACTGTTTCTAGCAACATTGAAAGATAGAGCTCTTAAATAGTTTATGAGTTTAGGGACTAATTATATAAGATCATTAAAGGATATACAAAATATATTTCTAGAAAAAGATAAAGGTCATGATATTAAAGAAGGAATCTTTAGAATGACTCAAAAATAAGATGAGAGCCTTGAGGATCTAATAGACAGATTTATTTATAATGTTAAGAGGGAAAAATTACATCATGTAGGATCTGATACACTAAAAACCCTCTTACTTAGAATAATTGGGGATGAGTGGATTGATCTTCTTGATCTCATGAGTAGAGGTGATGTATGCCAATTATTATTTGAAGAAATTTTTGAAACATGCAAGCACATATCAAGAGGAAGGGAAAGAGTAAGTAAATCAACATAAAGATTTTGTTTTTTCAGGTAGCATAGGATAGAAAGAAAAAGAAATAAAAAATGGAAAAAGAATAAAAAGGAAAAGAATAAAATATCAAGTGTAAACCTCTTTTGAGGCGCTCGCGATTGGCTCATTGATTGAAAACCTCCATGAGGAAGTCAATGGGTTGGAAAAAAGAGAAAAAAAGACAAAAATAAAATATTCTAGGTTGAAACCTCCTTTGAGGCACCTAGGTAGACCTACTAGTTGAAAACCTCATTAAGGCAGCGAGTAGGCCTAAGAAAAGAGAAAAAAAAATGAAAAAAAAAAAATCTTTGCTTCATGTATCTCTCTCCGATGAATGTAGATGCTCTCCAACCTTTGCAAGCAATAAGAACAAGTTAGCATCAAAAGAAAAAAATGATCAAAAACCTAGTCAAATGAAGTTAAACTTGGGCTTTCTCTTCCTTTGCCCAAATGCTCCAACAAGACCAAGGTAATGTAAATCCATCACCCTAATCCATTTTCAACATCCACCCATCATTTCCATGCCTTTCCCATTCATTTCCCTCACTATCCTAAAATGGTACATGAAGGTTCTGTTTTGTTACAGGAGGCCAAAATACACAGGGCAAAAAATTGTTTTTACCATATCTAAAAGAATATGCATCTTTTTGCCGAGTTGTCTCATGTGGAGATGCATGTTGATGATGGTAATATTCTCAAGGAATTTCGTCAAATTCTAGTGCACACTTTTTGAGAAATTGGCCTCCATCACCTACAACCATTTATTTATTTTTAATCTATATTCATGCATCCGTTGGACAAGATGTTTTATGGGGAGATGCATAGGGATGATGGAAATATTCTCACCAAATTGCAATTCAATCCAATCTACACTTTGAGAGATATGGATAAAACACAGAATTGCTATAGGATTGTGATCAACATAGAGAGGGGTAAGATCCTATGTTTTCCTTGGGGGAATGATGAAATAAGTATACCATAGCACCATGACACATATTCCACACCATTTAACCACTTCTCCATCCCAAATTCATCTAAGTTCATGAAGAAAACTCATTTTCACCACAACCAAAGTTTCTAATCCATGTTGTTGAGTTTAACATGAATTATCAAAGTTTTTGGATGCATTTTTTGAAGGTTATTGTGGTCATAGGGAGGTCAATGTGACCACTACAGGAAAGAATCCAGTCCTGTAGCAGTATGCACAAGCCCTCCAGAACCACAATCAAAAGCACTTGGAAACACCATATTGAAGAATTGACCAACATGAAGCATTGGGGGATCATCTCCTTGATCTTGGGAAACCACAAAACTTCTGCAGGGATACTATAGGGTCACCGATCATATCCAACAACAACATATGTATCCACCATCAACAAGACCTATAGTGACAACTTCGATCAGTCAAGCACATTTCAAGAGATTTTTTTTTTTTTTTTTTTTTTTTTTTGTTCAGAGTAAAGCCATTGCATGGAGAAATGAGCATATTAAGATGACACCTCAAGAATCCAATAGATCGGACATTACCTTTGTTTAGAAACAACATGAAACCATCAAAGGATCATCACTAGTAGTTTTAGAACCACCAAAGGCAATATTAACAGTCATATCAACGACCTCAATATCATCTGCAAAAATACATCATGGATAAGGCCCAGGTATGTAATCCTCAAAAATCTCTCCTACAAACTTATTTTAGCTCAAAAAAATGTAGTAAGTGTATGAAGGTGTTGCGTTGTACAACAACACCCCCATTTCTAAATTTTTTATAAAATTTTAAATAGAAATGGGTCCCTTTTTTTAGACTTAGTTAAATTCAATCATTCAATAATAATCGCATGCCTGACATTAATCATATCACACATAAAAACCCCTTATCAAAAGGCTCGATGTAATAGAGCAACTATTCGAAACCTTTTGATAAAATATGAAATAACCTTTTCAGAAAGCCAACATAAGTAAATCTCCGATGCGATCAGAGATCGAATATCGCTAAGTTAAGCCACAAGGCATCCTAAATGCTCTTGTCTAAACCTCCGATTGGATAACGTAATTGGAATTGGCAATTGGAGGTATCACACTACACATAGCGAAAGAAATTTTCAAATCCCTGATTGCGATGTCATAAAGTAAGGCACAGGTTTCAACAACTGCCAAAAGGTTTTATGGGCAGGCGGAAATCATAAAAACAATATAGACAAAAAGGTAATTAATAAAACAATGTGCTGATTACACCCTTGCCTTATTATATTCTTTTATCATGATCGGAGCTATTAGTTCAAAACGTTAAGCCTGACCCATTGAATCTCTCGATTGCAATTCGCGATTTATCGCTGATCGCTGATCAGGAAAATCCAAAGACATGTTTGAAATGATCAATGGGCATATGTCCAATGCGACGGGTAATTGTTACTTTTATTTACTACGATTGGCGATTATGATGGTCATTCATTTTGCAATTAAGGGTGAATCCTTCTAGGATTTCACCCGTGGTGATACTTAATTACATTTGGTTTATCATATGTGAATTACCTTAACTGTTTTCATTCCGCATTAGCTTTCAACAAAAATATTTCTCTGTTATGTTTTCCATTGTTTGTGTAGAGCTACTCTGAGCTGATGAATCCAGAGAAAATGGGAAAGAAGGTGAAGAAAGCCAAGGCCCCTGTCGTAGTCAAAGAACAAGAACCGAATAAGAAAGGATTGATATCAGTTATTACTTGCCTCAGTTTAGGAAAAACAAGTTGGGAGAGTATCTATAATTTACTAGAAGCAGAAGAGCCTGAAAAAGTTGAAGTAGAAGCTACAATAGATTGTACAAGCAAATAATAGAATATGTTGAAAGAATTGGCCTGTTCATACCTACACAGAATAGTAGCACGTGCCAAGGTTTTTCCATATAATGACGTGGTCAGGTGGATTGTTGAGAGCATTGCAAACATAGACAGGACATTTACTACAATTGATGGAAAAGTGTTCGAGTTGTTTAGAGCAGAGGATATTAGACAAATGTGCCATTTACCCAAGCCACAGAAGCAATATAATAAAACATTCTTAGAAGCTTTTGCCAAGGAAAACGACATAGAATCAGACCCTATCCCGCAATGGAGACATTTCCCGACCAAACACAAGCACGAGACATCAGGTATGTATTCAGTAGATTCATTAGCCTCTCCTTATTGTTATGCTGGTGCAATGATGTGTAGACTCTTTGGAGTCCAAGATTCCACTAAATTCTCTATAGATATGGTTCCATTAATGGAGGCTTCAGTTCATGGCTATATCATGGACTGGGCAAACATTCTGTCTCATAAAATGGCCACCGAGATACTTGAATATAGAAGAAAGAGGTTTGAGACTTCCCAAGTGATACCTCCCTTTTACTTTAGTGCCTATATTATGGACACCATCTGTTTTAATTCCTAATACCCCATTCTTGGATGGAAATGGACTCCCTAGGATCCCAATCCAATTCACATCTATCACAAGGAGCTATGGAAAGCCCATTATAAGAACCACTTGTATAAAATCTGTCATGGTTTTATTCTTCCGACACATTATGCTATGTTCAATAAGGCTGCTCCTAGGTTATCTGAGGAGGCAATGGTCGACTTAACAATAGTTGGCAGTTGGTTTGGAGAAGAAAAATTCACCTATATAAGGTTTTTCGACAGTCTTACTAATCCTCATGTTCTTCCTCTGTACATCCCTGATAAACCACTGGCACGGGAGTTAGCATATTAGATAACAGTTATAGGGATGTCAAAGACCCTTAAGGATTCCAAGAAACACATGTGGCCTACATTTCACCTTCGGTGTGGTGCCTTTACCTTGCATGATTTTAAACACGCAGAGAAAGAGGCCAAGAAAATCAAGTTGTTAAATCTTGTGAATATTATAAAAAGGCAGTATGACCCTAAAAAGGTTGCCCTACAATGCTACCTCTCAGGTTAAAATCGCCAGATTTGATCATGAAGAGGATAGCTTTGATGACTTGTTTGCTTCAGTAGAGATGTTTTCCCAGGTCAAAGAAATGTCTAAGACTAAATTGGGAACAGAAGGATTAAAGAAATTCAATAGGCTCAGGGCCCAGAGATTGGAAACCCTGCCCCTAGATTTATTAAAAATGACATCTATGGTACGACCTCAAGGCTACGTTGAGGAGAAAATTACTAAGAATTCTCCCAAAATTGGAAAGTTTCCTGAGAAGAAGAAGACATTAGAACATGAGCAAAAGCAGGTAACAATTAGTGAACCCCTTGATACACACATTAATGTTGACCCTAATTTAATCAAGGAATGGGAACAATTTGATTCTATTATCAGTAATCCAGAGAACACCCAAGGGTTCACTACACCAGAGGTGTCTACAGGACAGAAATCAGTAGTCAACACAGTTCCAATTGTAGGAACAAGCGGCCCACCTAGGCTTCATAAAGACATAGAGATAATCCTTGAAAATCCCACTAATGAGATTGTTTTGCATGTAGAAGAAATACCACCACTGGATGTCTTTTACAGCCCTAAGCATAGGGTTGTAGTCAAAAGATAGAGGAGAAAGAGGAAAATTGATCACTCTCCTCTTTTGACTCCTCAGATGGAAATGATGAATGTGGTATGGAGGGAGGAAATAAATCCCTCTGAAGATTTAACCAAACTTTCTCAGTATGTCAGAACATATACAATGGCAACGATAGATAAGGTTTCAGAGGTTAACCATTTGTTGAAGGAAAAGGACTAAAAGATCATTCATCTAGAGGCACAATTGGTTGAACAACAACAAAAAATAGAGCAGCTTGAACAACAGTTGGCAGAGCAGAAACAACTTAATGAACAATTGAATGAGAAATTAAATAATGAAAAGTAGAGAATTGATGAACAGGCCATCCATAAGAAGCAAGAATTATCTCAAGCATTGAGTAAACTACAACTATTGAATGAACAGGTGAATAAATCAAAAGAAGAGAAATTTTCTCAAATGAAGGATCAAATAGAGCGATTCAAAGGATATCCCAAGGTAGAATAATTCAAAACTGAAGCCCTAGAGATGACCAAGGCTCTATCCCGATAGTTGGACCTTCTCTATCATAATTGTTATAGACATTTTTGGGCAATTCAACCCCAATCATAAATGTCCATAAACTGAGGGATCCTAAGTCCCTAAAAGTATTGCTTCACTACCTAAAGGAACAAGGTCAGCTGATTACATCATCTCCCAGAAGTTCTCCACTAAAAACTGCTCATGGTCAAAACTGGACCATATTGAAAGCCCAATGCAGAGGGTGCGATGCATCGCAACTAATACACATGGGAGGTGCGATGCATACTGAAAAGTCCTTCTACAGGGTGCGATGGACGAGAATAGACAAGTGGCAGAGATAGTTTGCTAAGTGGATGATCAAGGAATCTTCTAGAAACTTCTCATATGACACTTGCCTCTCAGAATTCTCTCAAGGATGAGTAAGAGATCAATGAAATCTCCAAGTGGAACTAGGAACTATCAGAGAGAGGACACTAATCAAAAACCCAGAGATGACTCACACCTTTGCAAAAATCTATATATGGATCTCTCATCCCAGAGATCTGGGGTTAGAGGCTGGAATTTTGTATCTTATAGAGAAGTGTTGTTGGTTTTCTGGTGTACATTCATAGTGTTGGGTGATCTAAGATTTACTTGAGGTGAAGAAGGGCTTTCTAGCTGGAGGATGATGCTGGGTCAGAACATATGG